>PVHY01003567.1:0-106019 GCA_004024945.1 Uropsilus gracilis | reverse complement strand
CACTATTTATAATTGCAAGGACATGGAAGCAACCCAAGTGTCCCAAAACAGACAACTGGTTGAAAAAAATGTGGTATTTATACACAATGGAATACTACTCATCAATTAAGAATGACAAATTAGACGACTTCTTGACAACATGGATGTACTTAGAAGAAATCATACTAGCAGAAACAAGTCAAAAAGAGAAAGACAGAAGTCAAATGGTCTCACTAATATATAGGACATATTGAAGAAAAATAAACAAATAAATAAAAGTCATGAGGAAAAGACAAAACAGGCTGAGCACCAAACTGAAGCACACAACAATGGACAGAAGGGAAAGGGGGAGGGGGGAAGGGGGAGCAAATCCCTGGGATTGCAAAGATGTGAAATTTACATATAAAAAAAAACAAATTACTCATCATTCTAACATCTACATAGGATGTCCTACCCAGGTATATACAGTGTTTTTGAGTAAATCATTCATAAGATTCCTATTGTCATTCAAGGAGTTTATATTTTCTTTTTCTTTTTATCACTGAGTATCGCTATTGAATTTTACATTGAAAAAAAAAAGGAACTGTGGTATACATACCTGATGGAATACTACATGTAAAAAAGGTAAAATAGCATCTTTTGGGACAAAATGGATGAGTGAAATGAGTGTACATATGGAGGTGTGAAAATACATCGTTAAAGTTATAGATATGTAAAGGGTAAGTAATGAAATCTAAGGGAAAAAAACATTCAACATTTTAGGCTGGGCACGGTGGCAAGTGCCTTTAATCCCAGCCTAAGAAGGGAGGCTGAGATGAGGAATTGCTTGAGTCTGTGGTTTGAGAGCCGACCAGGGTAACAAAGTGAGACCTAGTCTCAAAAAATAGTTGGGTGTGGTGGCAGGTGCCTATAATCCCAGCTATCTGGGAGGCTGAGGCTGGGGATCGCTTGAGTCCATGGTACCCGGGGCAACAAGAGTCTGTGGTTCCTCGAACAACACAGCAAGACCTAGTCTCAAAAAAAAAAATCAACATTTTAAGAGTCTGCCTAGACAGTGTCCTAGAAAACTGGAAACTGAACACACCAGGACTAAATCACAAGCAAGTAAAGTGAGAAGATGACAAAACAAAGCCAAAGAAAGAGAACTAAGATACAGTCCCAACTGCCAACCATCCCTGTGTGCTTAACAGGAAATGAAGGACAGTAGTCAAATGTTTCAAGACTGCAGGCTTCACCAGGACACTGGTTACTCAGGAATCTATGGTTTCCAGCAAGTGCTTGTCTTAGAAGCTTTCATACCACTAATCTCAGAGATCAGATACAGAACCAATGTCAAATGCCTTTGCTTTGGCACACACAGAATACTGAAATGATCCTTCTGGAAAGATAAGGGGCACAAAATAAATAAAAACCAAATCTAAAACCTCATCCAGGAGACAAAACTGATAGGAAGCATTCCTAGAGAGAAGGGTAGTGCTTCTTAGAACTGAAATACAAAAATCATAAGCCTTCTGCAGGAAAAGAACTGTCACCCTTCCCTACAGATATTTATTGCACAACATCTGTTCAGGCATGTGTTCTTTTTAGAGGTGTTAAAGTTAAAAGGATATATGTTTAAAATCTGTAGAACTCTAAGAGGAGCTCAGTGCTCAGCAACTAAATCAAAGATCAATAGTATCTTTTACCTCCAAAAAGGAAAACTGCTTGTTGCCCACTAACTGGCCCCAGAGGTTCACAGAGCTGTGTCCAGTTATAGTCCCCCCATGTATGCCTGTGATGTTCAAGAGAACAAGATGAAGGAAGCAAATCAGTCTTAACTGAGACAGCATTCTGAACTGAAGAAACACTGCTTGATGAGTGACACATTCTTGAGGAAAGGGGACAGAGGTTCAAATAAAATTCTAAGAAATGCCACAATTATGTTTTGAAGAATTCCAGAGGGATGACACAAGCAGAGGAATAATAAAGGAGAAATTGAAAAGTAAAATAAGATAAAGAAGGAATTGAGATACTGAATGCAAGTCAGAAGACCTGGATTCAACCCTCCATTTTACCACTGAGTAACTATGTATGTTGCTTTCTTTATTTGTATGGTTAATGAAAACCACCTTATCTGTCTCTTTTTTGTTCCTTTTCCTTTTGCATTATTTTTAATTTTCTTTTAATTATGTTCATTGAGGTAATGTTGTTGAGAGCTGAACATAGGGTACAATAGAGGACAGACTGATGGACACAACTAGAGTGGCTGGGGCTGAATGAAAATATGCATCATCCAGCAAATTTTAATGACTTTCACAAGTTTTTATAAAGTTTTTAGACAAAGGGAAAAAGTGGCTTAGGCAAAATTAGATTAGGTAAAACATTAATTTTTGTGGGGTACTTGGGGGCAGGGGATTTACCTATTAACTTGCTATAATCTCTTTTTTTTTAAATTTATTTATTTATATATATATATATTTCACATCATTTCAGTCCCTGGGGGTCACCCACCACCTCCCCTTCCCACCCGCTCCAGCTGGTCCCCATTCTCCCCTTGTGCAGTTTCATTTGGTTGACCATATATTAGTGAAACCATTTGGTTTCTGCTATAATCTCTTAAGGAAGGTCTCTTAGGGTAAATATTGGAGGAATGGTGACACTGCTGCCCTCTGGAGGATAAATTATGCCATTTTTATTTTTAGTGTCTTGAAGACAGGTAAGAGTGGATGAAGTGTTGTTTACCCCAACATGAGTCCTGACTGGTTTTAACTCACAGCCTCTGGCAAAATGTATGCACAACACAGTATAATCAGGGATATAGACTCATACCTATTCTAATGATGCTCTCAGACCAAGCCAACCTGAAAAGCACCAAAAATCTTCCAACATTAAACACCCCCTTCCCTTTGCTTCTACAAAATTCCCATTCTGGTAGCTTCAGTTCTGCTTTTAAGGAGTTGTTTTTATGTTCCTTTGCCTTGTTTTTTCATAATTTACCTATAAATGTAATTATTCCATATTTATCTTCCCCTTCTGACTTATTTTGCTCAACAGAATTTCCTCGAGTTCCATCATTGTTGTGACAAATGGCAGGATTTTGCCTTTTTTTAATACCTAGGTAGTATTCCATTGTGTGTGTGTGTGTGTGTGTGTGTGTATAACAACCTTGCTTGACACATCTGTTATTAGGTACTTAGGCTGTTTTCATAGCTCAGCTATTTTAAACAGTGCTGTAATGAATACAGGAGTACATATAGCTCTTTAAGTTAGTATTCTTGTTTTCTTTGGATAGATACACAGGAGTTGAATTGCTGGGTTATATGATAGATCTATTTTTAATACTTTGAGAAACTTCCATGCTATTTTAAATAAAGGTTGGACAAGTTTACATTCCTATCAACAGAATATGAGGATTCCTTTTCTTCATACACTTCCGAAAACTAGTTGTATCTGGGTCTTTTGGTATGGGCTATTCTCACAGTTGTGAGATGGTATCTCATCATATTTCCATGATGATAAGTGATTATGACCATATTTTCATAAGCCTGTTGGCCATCTGTCTGTCTTCTTTGGAGAAGTGTCAATTTAGCACCTCTACCTATATTTTGTTTGGGTTGTTTTCCTTTTGTTTAGTTGTATGAGTTCTTTGTAGATCTTGGATATTAGTCAGGGGTATGATGTACAAATATTTTTTCTCATTCGGTAGGGTATCTTTCCTTGTTTCTTTTGCTGTGCAATTCAAGGAACTGGCATGGGATATACCATCATGAAAGTGGTGCACATTATTTATTTTGAAATAATGAAGTCCTGTGTAAGTGTATAATATTTGTTCATGCATCATATATCTCTCTCCCTCATTCACTATTTACAGCCTCTGAGACTAATTTCTTTCTTCTCTCTCGGCCATACTCCTATATTTAATTGAGATCAGGTCTACATATTCCTGGAATTTACTAGAAGTCAGAAGAAACTGGAAGGGCCCAAATCCTCACCCTGTTGAAGCAGATGGTGTTATAAATAAGTGCTCTCTCCCTTCTTCAGGTCTGGGTAGAATGTGGAGTTTCACAGAGGGCACAAGCAAACTGAGGTGAGTACAAAGGAAAAACAGTGCCCAGAGTCCATTTTTACCTTTTAATTCATATTTTGTACATCCTTCATCTAAGATCTTTCCTAAATCTTTTAAACTAGTAGGCTAAAGGAAATAACAAAATATTATATAAAGATTCAGTGATAATTAAATGTAATTCATAATCCAGGACTAGTCACTGATTTAAAAAATAACTATACAGAATATTTGAGAAATTTGAATGTGAACTTAAGGTAATAGTATAGCAGTGTTAAATCCCCAAATTTTCGTAATTGCTGTACTATAAGTATATAATAAATATCCTTACTTTGGGGGAAAACCTGCTGAATGATTTCAGGAAAAGGTCACATGCAACTTAACTGTAAAATGATTCAGAAATAATATATGAATATTCAGAGACAAAATAAGACAAAGTAACAAAATATTAACCATCAATGAATCTAAGTGAGAGCTATACTAAGCTGTATGGATGTTTTTGAAACCTCTATGTTTAAAAACACTGGAACATAAACTATTTCAAAAAATATTTAATGGTTCAAAAATCAAAAGATCTGGATTCTAGTAATTATGTGACCTTTGGAAAGTCACTGGCATCTTTCAATCTCCATAGATAAATGAGGCAATGATGTCTGTATGTCCTATCTCTTCTGCAAAACCCTTCTAAAGTGTAAAAACTCTAGTAAAAAGGGAAGATTTAAATCCAGTGCTCCACCTAAAGTCCTCAGTGTTCCCATCTATAAAACAAGAGTAACAGCATATACCTAAATAGATAACTATGAAGATAAAGACGATACCTACAGGAAAATGCTGTATAATTTATGAATCTTGGCAGCATACCAGAAGATAAGAACCATAGGTTCCTTTCCACTGGTATTTCGTAAAACTCATCTAACTCTAAAATAGGCCTGCAAAACTCAAAATTCTTTTATAGTATAATGATCAATATAATATTTATATAATAACATCCTATGTACTAAGCATAATCAGGTAGTAAATCACAAAAGAAAGTTAACCATCAACTTAATGTGTATCCCTTTAAACACTGAACATTTCATATTTTAATCATTTTAATGGAAAGATTAAAATTTTATTTTTAATCAAATCTTTACTGATTTGCCATTTGTTTACCTAATTATATACATTTGGTAGCACAACTTCACAATTCCATAAATGCACCTTCTTCACTCCCCTACCACCCATATGCCAATACTAATTCCTAATACTTTCCTTCCTCAATCCCTTCCTTCCATCTTGCTCCTCCTACCCTCTCTGGTAACTGATATCTTTCACTGTTTCACTTTTTTCACTTAACATCTCAAGAGCCATCTATTTTGTGACAAAATGTACTATTCATCTTTTTTTTTTTTTAAGCTGAGTAGTTTCCTACTGATTATATAAACTCCACAATTTCTTTTTCCATTTGTCTGGTATTGGGCACTTAGGTTGGTTCCATTGCTTGAGAATAATGCCATTATGAGCAAAAAGTGCAAAAATGTTTTTCATATTAGTGTTTTCAAATTCATTGGATATACTCCAGAAGACGTATTGCTGGATCATATGGTATTTCCAATTTTATTATTTTGCAGAATCTCCATACTACCTTCCACAGAGACTGCATCAAGTAATATTCCCACCAACAATAGATGAGTGTACTCGACATTCTCACTAATATTTGTTGGAAAAGCTGCTGTGCGCCATTTGCAAACCAGAAAGATCATTGCAAATGAAATAAGGCAAACCTCTCTCGTTAACCAGTTCCCAGAAAACTAGGGACTGATTTACTGCAATGACCTTCTGAGACTGCACTGGTGTCTCTGGATTTCCTAATCTTAAAAAATTTTGGATAACTCAGTTTCATAATCATGATATCATCAGTTAATCTGAGGGTATCATATACACAGTGAATATTAAGATATGCAAAGTTCTTGGCCCCTAGAAAAAACAGATTCAAAGTACAATGCTTTATAGGATTTATATCTGTTTTTCAGATACTTTCACATTCTGTTCCCTCATTTCAACTCATTTGTCACTTATTTTCACATCAAAGTTTTATCTCTACACCCCTTCCCACTTCACTCTACATTTTTAGTCTCTACTTCAAAATTTCAGAAGAACAGCAAACCACATCCTTTCCCATGGAGCACAGCACCCAGGTAAAATCAGGTTAGCTCTTTGTGACCTTTCTGACCAAAAGACTCCCAGTTTTATTTTGAATATTGTGATCAGAAATCTGACCTTCAAATGTGTAGTGCTATGACTATAACAAGGCAATGAGAAGACTATAACGTAATTTATGTATGTTAAATTAGTTATCCTAATTAACAATAGGCTCATGGAATTGTAAATAAAAAGAAACTAAACCAGGGAAGCAAATTTATTTGATACATCGTATAGACTTTAAGTTTCAAACAACATTTCACACAGGCATACAGCACTGTATAAGAAGTACTTTAATTTCTATTATCTCACTTGATTATTAGAATAAGCATGGGGCAAAAAGGACAGCTGTTCTCAATCTTGATTTGTGTAGACAGCAACAGAGGCTCTAAAACAAACTGTATGTACCTAAGACAAATGGTTAGCAAAGATCTGGGACTTGAATCCTGGTTCTAGAAATCGTAGGCCAGTGCTCATGCTTCTGAACCATACTGACCCTCATGAGTACACAATTAAATAGAGTATCTCTGACGAACATGTTATCAGCTAGGAGGTTGGGTGGTGGGGGGCTACTGCCCAAAAGAATATAAATTTCAACAAAATGGTGATCATTCCTAGGTAGGAGATCATAAATTTTACAAACCACAATACCTCTTCCCTAGGCTTTAGCAATGCCCTAGAATGCTGATGACAATGTTCCAAATGTCATAAAAAAGCAGGAAATGATCCAGAAAGAGGACAAAAGAACTGACCAAGCAATTAAAGTGTTTTAAAATGAGGTGCAAATGGAAAAATGATTATTCTTTGGCAAAAAAAAAGAGGGCTGATACAGAAAATAGAAATTTTTAGAATCACAAGGAAAGTAATACTAAAATATGGTTTGAACAGCATATCCAAAAAAAAAAAAAGAAACAAAAACCAAACCAACCCAAAACCTGAAGAGGTATCCTTTTGAAGTTTCATCAGTTTTAGGACAAATTTAAAATGTCACATTTGCATGTGCTAGACTTCCATTACGACTTTTCTATGAAATATGTGGACTGGAAATAAAATTTTAAGAATGATTTAGGAAAATTAATATGGGTCATAACAGAGAAACTGAAATTTTTTGTATATAATTGCTCTGTGAGATGATGTCATTTCTCCCATAAACCATCTCTTAATGCAATGGTCCAAAACAAAACCCACTGTGAATGGATTATGGTCTGAATCAAAGTTGTTAATCTAATATTCTTAAGTCAGTTCATGTAAATATTGTGGGTTCTAAAGAAAATTTTATCAGGAGCTTCAAAAAATTGAAAATAGAATTATAATATGATGCTGAAATCCCACTCTGGGTATATATCCAAAAGAATTGAAAATATGGCTTGAAAGAGTTATTTGTATACCCATTGTCTACAATAGCCAAAAAAAAGCAGAAGCAGCTCCAACACCCATAGACAAATGAAAGAATAAATGAAATGTGGCATATGCATACAATAGAATATTATTCAGCCTTAAAATGAAAAATTTAACACAATATATAGCATGGATGTAAGAGAAGTAAATCAGCCACAAAAAAGACAGATACCATATGGTTTCATTATATGAGGAATCTAGAATAGTGTTTGTTGGTGGTTGAGCGACGGAAGGAAAGGGGAGCTCTTATTAGGTACTGAATTTCAATTTTGCAAGCTAAAACAAGTTCTAGAAACAAATGATTACAAAGAGAATGTAGTTAATACCCCACTATACACTTAAAGTGGTTAGGGTGGTAAATTTGATGTTATACATCTTTTAGCACAATTGAAAATAAGTCACAGCTGCTTATCTGATGCTATTAAATATACTTCTTTTCTATTTGCAGTAGAGCTCATTTTAAATCAATTCACTTCCATAAAACTGTGTACTTATAAGCAGCATAACTGAGTTACTTTAATATAATCACTTGTATTTGTTTTTTTAAAGAAATATAAATTAATATATGTATTTCTTTTCTGACCCCATAGGAGGATTGAGAATAAAGATAGGTTTTATAAACCAAGAAGAACTTTCTAAAATGTTACACACATACAAAGTTAGCTACCAGGCCCATCTCAGCTATATACCTGGGACCCGAAAGGGGAAGAAATCAACTAGGTAATGACAGCTAGATTTTCATGTGGAAGTGTTTATTTTATTGTCCAGTACTAATGTATTAAACCATTTCTTCATTTATAAAAATGCCAGAAACATTCTGAAGTTAGTCTGGATGTCAGATCAGAAATCAGAATTCCTGGGTGCCATTCCTATCTTGGCCAAGGTTTAATGGAGTCATAAGGAGCTGCTGCAGTGATTCAAAGCCAGACAGTAAGCAAAGGGAAAGAAAGGCAAACAAGCAAAACAGCCTGCAATTAAATGTGAAATCATTCCTCTATAATTTGTTTAGGCCCAGTGTGTAATAGACCTCATTTATGTATTTCTTCTGGGTTTCTAAATTACCTCTGCAACAACTGGGGCATAGAGAGAAGTTCAAAAGGAGGCCAACTTTCTAGAAACAGAGGATGTCTGTATACTTAGAGTTGGGGTTTCTATTAATGTACATTACATTCTATTATCTATAATGTAATCTTTTAATGTACATTAGCTCTGCCCTGTGACTTTATGATAAAAAATGAATTTCAGTTTATCAAGTCCCTGGGTAAAGAAGGCAGAAATAAAGATTGAGGGCTATTGGAGGAGACACACCCTCTGCACCTAACACCCAGACTGAAGTCCTTATCTGTGTTGGTCTTCCAAGCCCAAGCCACATATAACCAACCACTCATCACTCCTCATACCCCCACCAAGTTCCTTTGTTCAACCTCAGCTTTGACAAATCAGACAAGAAAGGAGGCTTCCCTATTTTTTTCAATTTCAAGAACTATTAAAACCTAGATAAAACATTAAGCAATACTTTGAAATGCCATATGCATTCTAATCCATTCTAATGTAGGTAGAAACAAATCACCAGCTGGCAAGGAGGAAGAAAGTCTCTTCACATTACACCATTCAACATGCATGGGACAGGAGGAAAGACAGGCTGGAAAGAGGAAGAGAATTTGCATTAAGAATTGAGTCATAAGATCAGGTCCCATTACTAACAAGGTGTTAGCCCTTGTGTTACTCCCTGGAATAAAAGACTTAAATGCTGTGTCTCAATTTATCTGCTGTAAAATTGGGTCCACTGTTCATTCAAATAAAATACTACAACACTAAGTCCAGGCACTTTGTTAGGCCCTTTAGTCAGACCTAAAGGGTTCTGACCTATCTGTGTCAGCACAACCACAGCAAAAATAAAACATTACATTCAAGGACAATACAAATAGCAATGCTAATTTTTCTGCAATAGTTAATATAGAAAAAGAAACCAGGAACAGGAGTACGATACCTTCTTTGTGATTAAAGCTGCTACCCAAAGACTTGCTTCTTACTTTTCTTTCATTGGAGTGTCTGCAGGGCTACATGACATAAAGTGATGACTCGCAATCTTTGCTCTTTGTAAAATATATTCTTAAATTCTCAAGGAATAACCCACATTCAAAAGACAAGCAAGCTATCAATAGCTAAAATTTAAGTTTATATTTATGGCACAAGCATTGCCATAAATTTTTTTTTAAATATACCTACACATGGGAGCAGCAGGGGGACAGTGGGGGTGGGGAAGGGTATGTGTGAGGCAGGGGCTGGGAGAGAGAGCCATGGGGGCAAAGGGGGTTGGGAGGGGTGTTGTTGGGGTGGGAGCAGCAGGAGGTGTGTCCAGAGAGGTCATTATTTTTCTTAAACATTATTATGTATAGTATCTGCAAATATACAACACATCTAAGGATCAAACTGGATTCAAGCAAGATGTATATTAGCCCCCAATCTAAACACTCAAAGGTATCTTGGACTCACCAATGTCGGCACCATCTATGAAACTTTTAGAATAGAAAACCAAGTGGCCTATTTTAAAATATCCTTATTTTTCTTCCCTATAGCTAATTTTAAAATGTTAAGGTTTATTATCTAGCCTAAAGATGTAATGAAAAAGGTCCAGCATCATTCCATCACCCATATGAAGTTTCCCCAATTCATTTTAACCACCTTTATTGGTTTTAAGGAATTCTCCCTTTAAAAACTTCTACCTTGGTCTACACTGTCTTCTCTGCAGCAGCCTTCCCAGACTAGCACAAAGTTGGCTGATGATGCCAGAAACTCTACCACAAGCTCTGTCTATCAGCCCAGCCCAGTTACCCACTTTTCTCCTGCTGTTCTCCAACTTTGAAACTTTTCCTAACAGCCACTTCCTGTGGACATGGTGAACACACCCATTTCTCTACAGAAGGTCCCATATCTTTTCTTTATACCTCCATTTTCTGAACTACCCATTCCATTGAACAGCACTTATATTGCCTTTCATCACAAAACGGAATATAAGCAAAGTGGAACAGTAGAAAGAACACTCCAAAGTATATTCTTAGCTCTACTCTTGACTAGCAGCACGAAGGTACCTAAGCTCTCTAAGTTTCTGTAAGTTTCTCTTAGTTTCCTCATCTAAACCATAGAGATATTTTTCTTTCCAAATTAAGTCATACGATGTTTGTGTAAGTGCCTTGAGTACTACATATTACTTTGCAAAATGTTGATTTACATCCATATCTATAGTCATATGCGGTAATGCGTCATCCTGAATAAGATCACATAGGTAAATCCCAAATCTGCTATTGCCCAGCCCAAATATTACCATCTGGGAGTAGAGGGGAGTCTATTTAGAGGGTTGTGTTTTGCCCTTCTATTTCATCAAGCAAGGGCCAAGCAGAAAAGATCACATTGGTAACCTCAAACACCCAGAATCTTCCCCCACTCCATTACTGCAAGTCTGTGAGACACTTGGCTACCCTTTAGGCCAACAACAGAGGTACATTCTGGCAAGAGGAAATGAAAACAATTCACAGACTAAAAATTATCTCAGCAAAAGAGGTTAATGAAGAGTAAAGAATGTTTTCATGGATCATAGGAGCATTGCACAGAGCCTAGGAGTAGGAAAGACTATAGGATTCCAATATGACTCTGTGACTGACTTACTCTGTAACTTTGGATAAGGAATACCCCCTCTTGGGTGTCGGTTTACTCATCTAAAATATTAAAGATCTAAATAAAATGTTCTCTTCAGAGCCCTTTCAGACTCTATGAGTCCACTTCCAGCAAGATACTGCCCATTCATCAAAAAGAAAATAAAATTGTTAAACAGCATCTACTTTTGACAAAGGGAAAACAAAATTTCAAAAGCCCCAGTCTTCTCTCCTATATTCCATGGTCAAACTGTTACTCAATTAACATGGTCACACTTTGCCTTCCTACAAGTACTGTAACAAAACAAGTCAGTGCTATGAACCCAGAAACACTGGCAGGATTTTAGAAGATAAATCTCTCCAGGTAAATCAAACATAGAAAGATCAATGTTGCCCATGTTTACGAGTAAGAGAAACTCAGCATTGATGATGATGGCAGGCATATTCTCTTTATAAACCTTACCAGATTTTCTTGTCCTGCCTTAAACAAAAGTTGTAAGAACAGCTATAGCTCAATGGTTTGTTACCCACTCTCCACTCTCAACCTAATGAATTCAGGTTGGATGAACTCAGGATTAGTCTCCAGTTGACAACTGCCACATGCATAATACATACTTTTCCAATCATAGGGAAAGGCTTTTCTATGACAGCCTGGCTCTCAAAAGAGGGTTGGAGGCCTCTTTAGTTTCCTGCTTCTGGGAGATCCTTAATGAAAACCTTTTGCAATGAACTCCCTTGAAGTTCCTAATATAGTACTATAGTGCTAGGCCTACTTCTTACCATTTGTGAGAAATTTCATGTCGCTTTAGGATAAAAGTAATAGAGAGAGGGCTTTGTCACCCTTTAGTAATGTCACATATTTCCCAATATACCCCAATAATTAGCTAGACTGCTCAAGACTGAAACCATCTGATCCCAACCATGAGGGTGGGGCAGGGAGATAGGACAATAGACTTTTTCACTAGCACAGCTCTTTGCTGCCAACTGGGTCAATTCAAACAAAAGTACCGAACCCCAATAAAGAACATCCAGACAGTTTTAATGTAAGTTTCCTGCTTTTGGCTACAAAGCAGAAAGAGTCTTGGAATGAGAAACCAGGAAATGTCATTCCAATTTAGACCCTAGCTCTAGACCCCTGAAGGAGTCCATTCCCTCTCTTAGTATTCTTTCCCTGAATGTAAACCCAACAGAGTAGATGTGACGTTATTTTAAACATCTTTCCAGGTCTGTTGTTCCATAAGGAAGAACCAAAGAATGATGTCATAACAAATAAGGCAAGTAAATAAGCACCTCTGTTTATCCAAGCATACGCTAAAAAAAAATGGATCTGAAATATAGCTCACATATCACAAAATCTACTCGCAAAGGTGTAAAATTAAGTGGATTTTCGTATACTCACAGAGCTGTGCAACTATCACCACAATCTAAATTTCCCTAAATCCCCAAAACAAAATCGTTTAGCCATAAACAGTCACTATAGATCCCAAAGCCCCAACTTAGTGCTAGCCAATCACTAACTCCAACGCACCTGGTTTGTTTAGTGTTCTTAGCCTAATAAGGCAGTGGAGTTTGAAAAAACATGCACCTATTGAAACAATCACGTGGCATTTTCCCCTAAAATAATTATTATGTTACCCTGACTTTCATGTTAATACAACTTCATTCCTGGAAAAAGTTCTACTTGGTTATGGTGTATGATTCTTTTTATATATTATTGGATTTGGCTTGCTGTATTTTATTAAGACTTTTACATCTATGTACTTAAGGAAATTTTGTCTACAGTTTTTTGTTATGTTTTTGTCTGGTTTTGACATCAGGATACTACCAGCCTCAGAGGTTAGGAAATGTTCCCTCTTCTACAAAGAGCTTGTAAAGGACATACATCAATTTTCTCTTAATGTTTCCAAAAGTTTATCAGTGAAGCCACCTAAGCCTGGGCTTTCCTTTATGAGTAGTATTTAATTATTAAATTAAACTTACTAAAAAAGTTTACAGGTCTATACATAGTTTCAGTTTATTGTAGAGTCAATATCGTTAGATTGTGTCTGCTTAGAAGTTTGCCCGTTTCATCTAAATCATGTTGTGGCACAGATATATTTATCATATTCCCTTATAATCATTCCCATCTTGGTAAGGTTTGCAGTAGTGTCCCTTCTTCATCCTTTTAATAATTTGAATCTTCTCAGTTTAGCTAAAAGTTTCTCAATACTGTTGATCTTTTTAAATATGAAAATTATTTTTTAATTTTCTCTATGGTTTCCTATTCTTTCATTTTATGTCACTCATCTTTATCATTTCCTTCCTTATACTTGCTTTGGAATTATTTATTCTTGTTTTTATAGTGTTTTTATATGGAAGCTAAATTATTCTTGTGATATTTGCTTTTTCTAATGTAGATATTTAAAGGCACAAATTTCCCCTAAGAATGGCTTTTTCTGAATCCCAAAAGTTTTGGCACATTTTTATTTTCATTCATTCCAAAGTAATTTCTAACTTCCCATGACTTCAACTTTTATCCACTGAAATTAGGAGAGTGCTATTTTATTTCCATTTATTTGTGAGCTGTCAAAATACACTTCTGTTGCTGATCTGTGATTTCATTCCACTTTAGCTAGAGAACATACTTTCCATTAATAATATACTAAGGCATATTTTGTAACCTAGCAGAGTATCTATCCTAAAAAATGCTCCATGGGCATTCAAGAATGTGTATTCTACTGCTGTGTGGAATATTCTACAGATACCTGCTAGTTCTAATTGCTTTATAGAGTTTTTAAAGTCTTCTATTTTCTTATTAATTTCTCTATAATTGGTCTACCCATTATTAAAATTGGTGCATTGAAGTCACCATCTATATTGTTATATTGTCTATTTTTTCCTTCAATCCTGATCATTTGTCTGCATAATATACTGTGGAACTTTGTTGTTATGCACATATGCTTAGAATTGTATATCTTCCTAATATATTGTCAAACCACTGTAAATTTTTTTTTGGTACATAATAAAAATGTTATCTATCTTGTCTGCTATTATAGCCATCCCAATTTTCTTTATTATTTGCTTGGAATATTTTACTAACCCTTTGACTAACAACCTATTTGTGGCTTTGAATACAAAATGTGTCTCTTCCAGGAAACAGATATCTTAATTTATCCATTTTTTTATCAACTTATCTATTTCGCTGATCTCTGCCATTTTGTTGCAGTATCTATTCCATTCACATTTGATAATTGTATAACTGACAAAGTAGGATTTGTCAGCCATTTACTTTGCTTTCTATGGCTCATGCCTTTTTTTCCTCTATACCTCCATCACTACATTCTTTTGTGTTAAATAATGTCTAATGTCCTACTTTAATATCCTAGTTGCTTGTTTAACTGTAAATTTTGAGATATTTTCTTAATGACTGACCTCAGGATTATAATTATCATCTTAAATTTAAACAAATCTAGGTTAGATTAAATGTAACTTAATTTAGAAAATATAGACATTGCTCCAATATAACTTTGCTTCCTCCCCTTTGCATTTTGTCATACGTACTGTATCTACATATATAAGTTCATCAAGAGTTTTGTATCTATTGAATTATACAGCTGTCATTTAAATCAGATAGGAAATGAAAGAGTTTTTTAAAAAGACAGCCATACTGTCTTTTACATCTGTCTATGTAGTTACAGTTATTAGTGTTCCTCACATTTTATGTAGATTTGAGTTAAATCAATCATTCTTTCACTTCCTCCTGAAGTTCTCCCATTACTATTTCTTATAGGGGAAGTCTGCTGCTTAACAAATCCCCTTTTTTTGTGTTTGTTTGCCTAATGGTGTTTTAACTTCCCTCTTGTTTTTGAAGGACAGTTTTGATGAATGTAGAATTCTTGGTTGACATACTTTTCTTCCAGCACTTTGAATATGTCAGTCTATTACTTTCTCTTCGTCATGGTTTTGAATGAGAAATCTGCTCTTCATTTTATTAAGGATCCTATCCAATGATGAGTTGTTTTTCTCTTCTTTCAAGATTTTTCTCTGTCACTGGTTTTCATCAGTTCAAAAATAATGTTATCTATGTATGCCTGCCATTAGTTTATCTTCCTTTAAGTTTCTTTAGATTCTTAAGCCTGTAGATTAGTGTTGTTTTATCAAATTTGGGAAGTTTGGGGCATTATTTCTTCAAATATTTTTCTGCTGCTTACTCTCAACTTTTAGGACTCCAATTATGCCCATTTTGGTACACAAGATGCCCAGGGGTATTGTTCACTTTTATTTTTAGTTTTATTTTCAAGTTTGCTCTAATTGGATAAAGCCAATTGATTTACCTTCAATTTTTATGACTCATTCTTCTCCTAACTCAAATATGCTGTCAACCTCTCTAATGAAAAATAGCACTAGAATTTTAGTAATAAAATTTTAGTAATTTTAATTTTCAACTCCAGAATTTCTATTTGGGTGTATTTATAATTTCTTTATATTGTCTCTTCATAAGACATTACTCTTATGTTTTCCTTTTCATCTGTAAACATTTTTTTAGTTCTTTCAGTAATTTACAGTATCTGATTCAAAATTTTGTCTAAATTGCTACATTTAGGCAATTTACAGTATTTGATTCAAATACTGTAACAGTATTTGATTCAAAATTTACAGTATCTGATTCAAAATTTTGTCTAAATTTCTACATTTAGGCCCCATCAGAGACAATGTCTATGGACTACTTTTTTCCTGTGTATGGACCATAAATTATCTGATAATTTTGCATTCCTGGTAACTTTTTGTTGAAAATTAGATATTTTAGACAAATTAGTGGTGGTACTTGTGGAAATCAAAGTTGAACTTCCCAGGTTTTATTGATGATCTTTTGTTGTTCTTTAGTTGTTTTTAATATCTTTCTTGGACTAATTCTATCATGTTTATATTTCTTGTACTATGCACTCATTGAAGTCTCTGCTTGGTTAACTTAGTAATCATTTAGTGACAGTTCAAAAATCTCCTTAAAGGTCTTGAACCATTACATTTTCTACCTTTTGCTGATGGATATTTTGTACATGTTGGGACATACCTTTAATACTTAGTAAGGCAGTTTACAACTCTGCTTCAAATTCAACAGTGGGGCCCTCTCAGCTTGTTCCACAGTATACACAAAGCCTTGGGTATTGACCTGGCATTCTAGATCCCCAGAATATGTTAGAGCTGATCAAAGACTTCTAAAGGTATATAATTTCATATATTTCAATTATGGTTTGGCCAGGCTTTTGCTTGCCCTGACTGGTACAGTTCAGTATCAGGCAGCTGTGATGTTAAATACCATGGGGATAGGACTTTTCCCACTGAGCTAGCTCCAAAAGAGGTAAAGTAGTGAGAAAGCCCTGTGACTAGGGCTGTCCTAGATAGCTTTGATGCAGGTTAAATAGTAATAAGACTCTAAGATTTTGAGGAGCTTCAAGACCAGTTTTCCCATAAGGTGCTGAAAGGCTGCTGATTTCCACAGCTACTATGGTATGAGGTGTTCGTTTTCAAGGATATCCCAAAGCCCTATAGAAGGGAACAGGAGCAGTATATGCTAAAATGCCACACATATGTTAAAATGCCTACTACAGAGGTCCAGCATTTTTTTCTTTAATAAACACTCTTCAGATTGCTCCAAGTATTTGGGTTAATTTCCAGAGTTCCGAAAACAGGTTGATGTTGATATTGACAACTTGTACCAGGATTCTTATTTTTAATGGAGGGATTTACTTTCTGAGGTCTTCAATCTACCACTTCCCCAAAATACAATCTAAGAGAAATAATTGAGGGAATTTGGCTACAGTGGAACACACTTGAGGAAGCAGAAGTTGAAAGAAGCACTGGGGTAGTCTTTTTATGGGATATTATGGGATAAATCATTGCTAGTTGTCGCCCCTAGGGTAGAGAACTAAGGGATAGGACATAAGAAGAAAGAGGGTTAGTGCTTTATCTTGGGATTTTGCACCATGTTCATGTGTTAGCTATCAAAAAAATGCTAATATACTTGGAAAAGAAGGACACAGTAGGTATTTCAGATTTTCCTTGAAAATCTCATGAAACATACTATACTTTGTTTGCTTCTGAGAAATTCTTCATTCACTTGAAAAAAATCTTTCTTATTGCCAGGGTCATTAACTACCAAGGTAATAAAACAGGTTTTCCGTACTTTGATTTAGTTTAATCTTTTTTCATAAAGATAGCTGCATCTCCATGGTCTAGCTCCTTTTTTCACCTACAAAATCCAACTTTGTAAAGTGGTAGAATATATATCATATCCTAAGCTATTTCATCATAGCTCTTAATACTGTAAAAAGTATGGCCTGTGGGGGTCGCCCATGCCCTGATTGGCACATGCCCACAACTCTGGCTGGCAGCTGCACCCATTCTGCAACCACCGAGCACCCTCTGCCATCAAGCTGGCTGGTAAGAGGGCCTCAGGAGTTGGCCCAGGAGACCCCGACCAGCCCTGGGTGTGGAACAACAAGGGACCCTGGGAGGCTCACATGGGAGCCTCCATTGCTTCGGCAAGTGGCTGCTCCACCCCATGGGCACTGGACTCCTTCAGCTAGCCTCTCCACGGTGGGAGGGGCCTAGGCGCTGGCTTGGGAAGCTCCAGCCAGCTTGGCCTGTGGGGGCCGCATGTGCCCTGATCCGCACACGCCCACAGCTGCCAGTCAGCCTCTGGCTGGCAGCTACACCCATTGCATACCCACCGAGCACCCTCTGCCATCAAGCTGGCTGGTAAGACGGCCTCGAGGGTTGGCCCGAGAGACCCGGACCTGACCGACAAGTGGGCAAGATAAGATCAACTCAGGGTCAGAGAATGGGGGAGGGGGTCTTGCCATTTCATTCTCACTCCACTTAGTTCTTAGTCCTCAGGAGGAATAAGAAAAACACAAACACTGCAAACAGAGACATAGAAAGCATAAGGGACCAGATAACGATCCTGCCAGTACATCTGGGCAGGATGCAGGAGAAAGATCATCATAGAACATAATGGACTGGAGAAACAACCATGGTGAATACCTATCACAGAAATGTACCTACAAACTCATCAGGAATGGATGAACCAAGACCCCATTTCAGAATATGTCACTCAAGAAAACAAGGAGCCTCTCCCCATACCGTAGGAGAGGAAGTCTACAGAGTTGGGAAATTGGCTCCACCACAAATCTGCAAACAGAGAGTGGGGATGATCCACAAAGGCCATTGGTGGATGCCTACCCTCACTGAGAAGCCTTATTACAGAAAACGACGGGGAGCAAGGCCCCCCAAGCCAGAAGGTAGAGCTACAGGGTGAAGAGGCAACGAATATACAGGAATAATGGACTGGAATGGGCAGTCAGCAATGAGAAGACATTGTTAAACCTCAAACAAACACAGACAGGCTGCCCAATGCAAAGCTAAGACACCTTACACATCACTCTCAGTTGATTCTACAAGGTTCCAACTATGCCTCTCTTCCACCAAAAACATTTCTAATCTCCTCCACTAATTAAAAAAAGAGTTGGGGAGTACTTAACAGGTCCTTCACAGTGAAGGCCTCATTCATTCCAACCTCATCTTCAAACCTCCCCTTTCCCCCATATTTCAGATGACTTGATCACTTGCTATCCTTGTTCTGCACTATTCCAGCTACATAAAATGTCCTGTGCTGAATACAGTGCAATGAAGTAAAAAAGCTAAACCTTTATAACAAGCCTAAGTTTTAATTCAGACTTTTGCTCTCATTGCTTGAAGAAAGTTACTTTATACCACTGAAGTTCAGTTTTCTCATCTAAAGAGTGGGAATAACAATTTTAATAATGGAATATGCATAACATGGTATCCTGCTGTTCCACTCTTAGGGCTCTGATCCATATCTACTACCCTTTACATGATAGCAATGTCAACCCATGCCTCATCTTCTCTTCAACCTTAGGAATCCCTTGAAGGTAGGGGATCCATCTGTGACTCACTGTCACAGTTGTGACAGCCCTAAGAACAGTGGCTTGAACATAGCATTTGCACAAGGATTTACTAGAATGAATGGTATGTGTTTAGTGAACTATATATAACTATATATAATTATTAAGTATATGATCTTGCACTGGGATAAAAGCAAGTACAACATCACTTATCCTGAATATAATGCCTAGCCAGCCTTAGTGCTTAGAAAATATTTCAAAAATCAAGGGCTGAAACTGCCAAAACTAAATCAGACAGACAGAAAAGCAGACAATATATTCAAGTGTCAACATAATAGTGCTTTTATTTTCCATTAGTTACAATCATCATCTTATACTCCATCTTATACTCTATTGAAAATAGATAACATTTAAAAGAGGAGAGTCATGTCACCTCACTGGAGACATGCTGCGCATCATTCATAACATCAACTACCTCTGAGCATAAAGTGAAGTAAATCTCAAAAAGGACCTAAGCTACATTTAATGAATGAATCACTCATGACACATAGTCATGATAAAATTTTATGTATAAGAACAGACACAGCAGGATAATGTAGAAGTCAAATTCCATCCTACTTGTCAATGTATACAAAAACTGCAGCTGGTTTTGAAAGCATAATGCACAAAATTGCATTTGTTTCTAGAAACACAAAGCCATTTCTTTTGATGGTCAATTTGGTACATTAAATAAAAATGTGTCAACCACTTCTTTTTACTTTTAAGGCCTGACTCCAAATGCCAAAATGAATTCACAGACATGAATACAAGATTAATTGCTTAGATATACCAATACAGGGAGTGACATTTGCCAACAGGATGACACCAAATAATATGCCTGCTTCCAACTACTTCTGCTGACATATTTCCCTTGAGCAACCTACTATAAAAAGAACACATTCACTAGCAAATATATTGACCTGATGTATCATCAACAATTTACAATGGCTCACTTTTTCCATTTAAAGCACTTTCAACTCTGTGAAACAGGTATAAATATCTCCATTTTACAGATGAAGTGATAATATGCCAAGCTCCAAGAGAGTGAGGCCAAGACTGTAACCCAAGTCTTCTAATACCAGTTTCAGGGTTCTTTTTCCTTTTTCCTCCACACAAAGTGAGGACATACCTTTGCTTTACTTCTACCCCCTTACTCCCAAAAAGTCACACAGCTAGCAATGCAGAATGGGAGAATAAATATAATGTGGGTGAAACAGTGGGAAACATCTCACCACTCTCTTTAGCTAATTATGTTTATAGAATCACACAGCTTAATTAAAGGCAAGAAACAGAAGTGTAGGTTAACTGCTGGGTTTTATTTTATGATCCATTTTTGGCTTTCTAGGTGTATACTCCAAATCAGAAAACCATTGTAAAGGACTCTGGACCAAAACACCTCTTGGATCTTCCGCCCACATGCAAAGGTCTAGCTGTGTAATTGTTGACTCTTCCCACTTTTGGTCTCAGAAAAGAAAAGAATAACAAACACTACTTGTCCCTAGCTTATAAAATGTCTGCCCTTCCTTCCCCAAATATTTTATGGTACTGTTTATGTTTTAAACAGTTAAACATCTTAACCGCAAACTCATCACTTTTCAGTCTTTTGGCTAAGATCAAGGGAAAAACCTCAAACTCTGTACTGTGCCTTAGCTGGTAATTTTTCAGCAGCTAAGTGTACCATACACTTCCTAAAGTCACTCCTTTTCTGTGGTTTATAATGAGCTGCATTATAATGAGCTGCATTGGATACTGAGTCAAGCAGCTTACCTTAATAAGTTAATAGAAAGAAAACCCTAACAATCTGCCTTTCCTTTCAGGGCACTGTCACCTCACCATTCTATTTTTGTCATACAACCTGTATATCTTTAACCACTCAATGAACTCTATTGTAGTGACACACTCCAAATCCTAGGCTATGTCTCCTATGGATCAGCATTTGCCACCAAGAATTTACGCTGTTCAGGCCACAATAGGTCAAACCATCAAATGATCAAACTCAATCAAATGACCAGCAAGAACTTGGACATTTTAATTATTATGACCAAAATGGGCAGAAAACTCCAAGAGGGCAAATCAAAAAAACTGCAAATACCTTAACATTTGGTATCCGCTAACATTGAGCTGCCACTTTCAAGCCTTTCCCCCCGCTCTTATAAATGTGCCCATATTTTACCAAAATATAGTATTTCAGGGACAAATTCACTCAGAACAAACTTTAAAGCATAGATAGAGGACATATTTGTGAGTGACTCTGACTTTATCTTTCACAAACATCTTTCAGCCAAGAAGAGAAAAAATTGATGATCAATCCACCTAATTGTTATATACCTGAACACGAAGGGTTGGCTAGCCTGAACTTTCCTTCAGGATGTTTATTATTCTATTACTCTAAGCCTTCTGCCAACTAGCAGAAATAAAATCTCCACAGAGTTGAGAAGGTGGGGAGAGGTGCCAAGGCTGTCAGATGAGACCACTGGTGATAGGGTGTGCTCCCCCCACCCTTGTCTCCTGTTTAAGATTGCAGATTTCAAGGACAGGTATGCTAAAATGTGAGAATGACCTTAGTTGGAATTTCCCTTCAGGGAGATGCAGGGGGAGAAAGAAGTGAAATGGTCAAGGTGAAACATTTCCTGGAAGGTGGGAAATCAGGATATATAAAGGGTATGCAAACAAAGAGAGGGATTCAGATTCGGATTCCAATATGGAGATAGGATACAGAGAGGTTCAATGGAGGAGAGATGGGAATCGGCCATCTTGTAAAGATGTGAGCCATGTGAGCTTGGCCATGTGGCCACCGGGGGCCTATAGCCTTTGACTGGCCCAGGCTGGCAGCATGTGTACTGAATGCAGTTAAGGAGTTTGCAATTTGAACCAGTGTTGGAGTTTGTTTTGCTGAGTTTAACTTGGGTCTGCGAGAGGCCGTGAAAAACAGGTCTGAAAAGAAAGTGAACTTTGCTGGGTCTGGTACCATGAAGTTCCTGCTACCTGAAGACGACAAGGAGAAGGCAGTGTGGAAGACGAGAAGCACACCAAAGGAGCGCCCCAAAGAAAGATGTCTTCAAACATGTGGAGAGGAACTCTGACTGGCTGATTTTGGTGAGATGATCAGGACTGAGAGACTGAGGATTTCTGGGCAATCTGGGAAAGGACTTTGGACAATGCTGAGAAAGGTTTTGAACAATGTTAAAGTATTCTGAATCTTACATGTTTCTTTTGTAGTTATTAGGATAATTAGAAATCACTTTGTTAGAAATAAATTAGTCTGCACTGATAGTCTTGCATTGGTTTGGTATTTTGGTTGAGAAGGCTGGGGGTGGTGGAAAGAACCCATGAATGGAGAGTTTAGACTGTTTTCTAACTTTTTCTTTTTAGGTCTGAAAGAGGGAAAGAAAGCAGAGAGAAGCTGGTAGCTGATGTTTGCATATCAATAATAAGAAGGTACAGTGTAGATGCAAAGGAACTGCTTATCTCCTACTTCGGAGAGAGAAGCAGGCCTGTATGTGTTAAAGTGAAGGTAAAAAGCCCTTCATGGTCACCCTGTTTCACTGGGAACATCACCCTTAGTTGATATTCCTTCCAGCCCAGTGGCTTCCAATCCTAGCCTTATATGTTGCTCCCTGAGAGCTGGGTTCTTTTTGCTGGGAACTGGGCAGATCTTAGTTCTACCCTCAAGCAGAAGTCAATGGCATGAGGATGAAGGAGAAATTTTGGAAAGGAGGCACACATAGTAGAAGTGACTAGAATAGTAATTAAGCCAGCTATTGAAATGAAAACTCCTAAGGCACCAATTTATATAGCATTTATCAGACTATTATAGAAAGTATCCTACAGCACAGAGATGGGAATATGCAGATTGAGGGCCATTTTATAGAGTATCACTGATCCTTACAAATCAACCTAGTCACACCCTAGTAATGATTAATTTAACAAAAGTTAACAACTACACAAAGAAATGAGCCCCTCCCAAAGAGAAGACTGTATCAGTGCAAAGTCTGCACTGGCAAGGGACAGCAGCCCTTCTGTCCACTCATGCCTATGCAGATGTTCCTCGTGGCTCACTTTCTCCCTTTGCAAGGCAGCAGCCCTGCTGTCACCAGTGACTGGGTACGTGTGTCTTCACGAACCTTCTCACTTTGCAAAGCAGCAGAGGCAACTCTGCTCCCAGGGCTGCCCACCTGTGAATATGCAGGGGTCTCTTAACAAACCTGTCCCTTTAAGGGGGCAGATCTTTCTGCCTGCTTGGGAATGTGCAAGCATCCTTTCCTTCCCTTTCTTTTTATAATAAACCTGCCCTTTGGATATAACACCTCTCCCCGGTGGAGTCACTCCCTGTGCTGGTGAAAGGGGAGCTCTGGTGAAACTTTTCCCAGAGGTGATCCAAGGACTCTGCTCTCTGACCCCCACACTTCTCCAAATAGATTTTAAGACCATCCAATTATTGTGAGCATAGACAGACCTTGACTTAAACCACTGGGATAAAGATGGTTTCCTTCGAAAATAATTTACCAAGGGGCATTTTTATTTACTGTTCCCATAATCTGTAGCAACAAGAAGCCAGAATAAAACCATTACTCAGGCTCCTGGCTTAGTCTCCAGCTCTCTAGGATGTGCTGGGGCAGGTCCTCAGTCTTGGATGCCCCCAGTCCCCAGACACAGGATTCAAACATCTTGGAGTCTATACATCGGTCTGAAGGAACCATCTGCCAAGTAAGGGTAGTTGAAGAACATGAGGGCCCTTAGCACAGCTGTAGATATAGTCTTGTAAGGTCACTAAAGGAAAAGGTCCAAAGTTCAGGCAGTAATCACCACCTCCATTTCCACGGATCCAACTTCCTATGTACCTATAAATTCATTCTCTCCCCTCAGACCTAAGCTAGGAATCACCTTGAATTCTCCCTTCCCTCTTAGGTGTGTAAGAGCTTAAAGGCCAAAGCCACTGGCTGAGGAAAACAGCTAATGGAAACCTTCCACTTACTTCTCATTGCGCCGATAAGCGCATTGCCATCTTTGATCACGTCTTTGATGAATTTATTGGTCCTCTCCAACTCCTGCTCATAACACTTGAGCCTCTCGCGGAAATCGGGGCTATCCAAGTAGCAGTCGCTGAACTCCAGAGGGGGGTGCCCCATGGTTCTGATGGCGGAGGTTGGACGGAGAAAGGAAAGACACAAAGACCAACAGCATCAGTAGCACAGCAGGGGAAGTGGAAGGGATGGACTTAGCTCCAGCTAAGTTCAGTCTCCGCCCTAGAGAAGACAAGTACCTGTTCCGTAGAAATTCCTGGGGAGAGCTGGCTAGTCTGTACCGGAAACGGGTGGCCCAGCGATGGCTTCAGGTGGCAGGAACAGACGCGATGGAATTCCGGCGGAGTGCCGCCTAGCAAACAGCATGCCCCCTAGGCATCGCCTCCTTCGACCCGCAGCAGAAACTGCGGCGCAGCAAACCGCCAGATACCCGCAGAACCCTCCCGAGCAATGGCAAAAGTCACACTTTGGCCCGCCCAGGGTGTGGGTGGAAGTGAAAGCCAGATCCGGGCCGCCTCCCCGCGCTTCTGGCTCGGGAGCTGGCGGAAGATTTCCTTTGCCCAACGCCGCCGGCGATCCCGGCTGCACCGTCCCCTCCCCCTTCTTAAAGCCAGCGCTTCCGCTCAGCAGAGCCCTTCGCACCCGGCCTGAGCGCCCGGGCGGCTGCCTCGGCTGCCTTCCTCACACCCTCGGTTTCGTTACGAGTCTCGCGGCTCCCAGGAGTTCTTTGGCCCAAGTAGCGGGCCTAGGGCCTGCAAGGAGCCGGGAAGGGTAAGAGCGGAGGGCGCTGAAACGTCGCCTTCCTCTTCAGACTACCCCGTGCAAAGGATAGGGCGAGAGCGCGACGCACAATCGTTGCGGTAGCTTGGCGTTTCCCTACGGAAACTGGGGAGCAATCAGAGCCCTTGGAGTCCAGCTGGAAAGCGTGGCGGTATGGGAGATGTAGTCTTTCTGCTTCACGCCCCTTGACTCCTCCCTGTAATCGCCCCACTATCCAGCCGGGACTGCCTCTCCCAGAAAGGCTGCACTGCGTGGCTTACCTCGAGGTGCGCCACGCTGGATTCTGCGTGGAAATTTTTCCATACTGTGTTAGCTGCATGTCAAGGTAGCAACAATTCCACAGTCTTAATACAGAATAGTAAGTCTTTCCTGAGCAATCACTCTATTTCAACTGTGATGCTATGGAAGGAACACTGACTTTGGAGCAATGCATATAACACAGACCTAAAGCTAAGTCTAACTCCACCCCATAGAAAGCCTGTGATCTTGAGCAAGTCATATAAACTTTGTTTGGAATAATATCTTATTCACAAAATTTCTAAGGATTAAGTATAGATAATATATGTGCACATACTAGATATATAATAATTTCTTTTTAATTAATAATTAGTTTGAAGTAACATTGATTTACAGTGCTGTTTATGAATTAGAGGAATAGTTTCATATCTTCTCAGACATGTATCACCACACTACACCAAACCCAGAGCACCCACATCCCTTTATTGTGTACTATTGGGTCCCCCTCCCACTTTGTTCCCACACTCCCTCCCCCTTTAGTGGTCTCAGTTGTGCAGTAATTTTCAGACTTCATTTTTTATTTAGTCCAGTCAGTTCTTTTGTTTTTGTATGTTCCACATGTGAGTAGAATTATCAATTATCTAGTATTTGTCTTTCTCCCTCTAGTTTATTTCACTAAGTATTATCCCCTCCAGTTCTGTCCATATTCTCACTAACTCAGGAGTTCATCTTTTTTAATAGCTGAGTAGTATGCCATTGTGTTTATATACCACATCTTAATCCATCCCTCTGTCATTGGGCACTTAGGTTGTTTCCACAATTTGTGCACTGCAATAAACACAAGTGCACATGTAAATATGGGTTGAATCCATGTTTTTCATTGTTCTTGTTCTGATGGACAATACCAGAGGCAGGAGTCAAATTGCTCAAGAAGAAAATATTTCTAGAAATACATTACTAAGTCCATAATTGCATGACTAGATCTCTGTTCATTGTAATAAGAAACGTAAAAAGATATGGTCAGAGGAATTTACATTTCAACTCAAATGGAAACTCTGGCCTGGTTTGTGGTCTGGTTAATATGCTATCTCAGCTTTCAGAACACTCTAGGATCTACAGCACAGCAACATATTCTAGTCTCCTATTCTTTTCAAGATTTAAGAACCAGAGTCTGAAATCCTAGAGTTAAGCAATTCAATGCATTATTCCAAATGGAATGGTAGTACAACTGTTAAGTCTCCACATTTTTCAGGTTTGTCATCCTGGATGGACCGTACCAGTTTGATGTGTCTATCAGTATGTCCTTCATTCTGTGATCAGAACCCTTTAATGCATCAGATCAGCCTCCTATTCATTGAAATTACTTTCAAAGCATGAAACATACAAAAGAGGGAAAGTACAGAAATTAGATTTTATAGATTTTTAGAAAATGGCCTTTCTTGATTTTCTTATCAAATAGCTATCCAACAGTACTTACTATGCCAGTTTCTGCTTCATCTCTCTCCTCTGAGGCCCATGGTTAATTTAATTAACATATTTCTTAACAATGCTTGTCAACCATTTGTTCTTCACCACAAATTAAAATCTCAAAACTAGTTATTTTTAAGAATGTTAGTTAATTTTAAGAATGTAAGTAAAACAAAAAATTTTAAGCACAAAAGAAATCAGAGAATTTGCTATCCATCTATAGTCATCAAGAGAGGTAACTCATGATAAAGAAAGACGATCACATGAGAGGAAAAGGGAAATTAAAAAAAAGTCTGGAAGTCAGAAAAGATAATTTTCCAAATGACTTTTTTTTTTAGGCTTCAGAAATTTATGAGATGTATTTAAAATGGTTTTATCCTAACATTATGGATTACTATTTTATAACTCCTAAGTTTCTTATAAAAAAAAATCCAGTTTGTGTTCTAAAATATTATAATCCTTCCTGCACAAAAAAGGAGAGAAGTTCGGGAAGCTAACTGGCCTTTATCAGAAATAAATTGGGAATTGGGGGAAGGTGGGAAATTAGGGGTAAAAAATGGAGGAAGAAAGACCAGCATAGGTTCATGAATTGTCTTGTGCTAGTCAGTTTACTTAAATTATCTCATTTACCATGCATAACACCTCTATAAGGTTTTGTTGTTACCTTCATTTTCTAGCTGAGACAACTAAAACTCAGAGAAAAACTGCCTGTACAGTGTCACACAGAAAGTAAGTAATGTACTGGTCATTTAAATACAGGTCTGAATCTGAAACTGTATTTTTTATTTCATTATAATGCCTTCCAGTATAATACATCCTTATCTAATCTCCACTCTATCCTACTCATGTGATTGGATATATTTAGTACTGTAATATGGAAAAAGTTGTTCAGAGTCATTTGGTGTAACTACAGTAAGTTATTTGGAATCACTTTAGTATTCATAAATCTTCATGTTGAAGTCTCTGAAGACTAGCTGACAGATCTGGCTTCCATGCATTTATAACCAACACTGTATAGTTTCCATACTTGCACTCTGTGGATCATAAGACAAAGTTTCTAACAACTTCTTGGTCTCACCACAGTATTAGCCTTGCCCATAGTTCTAGCCTGGCCTAACTACTGTACATACAAGTGTTGGCAACATTCTCAGCCAGTCTTGACTCTGGTCCATTCTTTGCTTTGAATGGATTTAGCATAGTTTCTTTTCTTAGCCAAAGCCAAGATTTAAGGAGCTATAAATGACAAATGGTGAAAGAAGGGAAAATCCTTTTCCACAGTGTTCTACCCATCTGACTTTCCACTTTTCCTTCCCCTTCAAGTCTCCCTTTATAATGTTTCTAGTTTTTGTTTTCAAAAAGAACATTGATATGTACTTTTAAACATGTAACCTTTTTAATATGATTAAATATTCATCAAAATTTTTCAGTTTTAGGATTTTACCATTTTCATATCAGCAGCATTTTCATATATTTTTTTCATATATCAATGTTGTCTATTAGCAAAGATTGAGAATTTTCTCTTTGCAGCCATTTTCTGGACCCATTTTGATTCCCAATTAGCAACATTAAGAAAAAATAATCCAAACAGCTCATGTCAGTTTTGAGATACTTTGTAATCATGATGAAGACATGAATATTAACTGTTTTAATTCCCCCCAAAAAATTCATTACTCACCATCTTAGTACAGCCTGCTGGGATACTATAGTTTAGCAACTTAAAAGACAGTATGATGTAGTGAGGGCTTAGGAGTTTTATAACACTTCCAAGAGGCTTCTACTAAATAGTAGAACCTTAATCTTGCATTCTACTAATGATTCTTGAACTTTGATTCATGTAAGAATCACTTATTGAAAACGCAGATTTTCCTGGAATCCTTTCCCAGAGAATCTGGTAAGACTGATAGGGTGTGCCCCCCTCTATTGTCTCTTGTTTAAGATTGTAGATTTTAAGGACAGGTATGCTAAAATGTGAGAATGACCTTAGTTGGAATTTTTTTGGGGGGAGATGCAGGGGGAGAAAGAAGTGAAATGGTCAAGGTGAAACAGATTTTTTGGAAGGCGGGAAATCAGGATATATAAAGGGTGTGTAAACAAAGAAAAGGATTGGAATATGGAGATCAGAGAGAGGTTCAATGGAGGAGACATGGGAATTGGCCATCTTGTAAAGATGTGAGCCATGTGAGCTTGGCCATGTGGTCACCAGGGGCCTGCAACCCTTGGCTGACCCAGGCTGGCAGCATGTGTGCTAAATGCAGTTAAGAAGTTTGCAGATTAGAACTCCGTGTTGGAGTTTGTTTTGCTGAGTTTAACTTGTGTCTGCGAGAGGCCGTGCGTAAGACAGGCCTGAGAAGAAAGTAAACTTGGCTGGGTCCGGTATCATGGAGTTTCTACTACCTGAAGGTGACAAAGAGAACACAACGTGGAAGATAAGGAGGAGTATGCCAAGGGAGCAGCCAAAGGAACATGTCTTCAAGCGTCTGGAGATGACTGACTGGACATTGGTGAGATGATCAGGACTGAGAGACTGAGGATTTCTGGGCAATCTAGGAAAAGGACTTTGGACAATGCTGAGAAAGGTTTTGGACAATGTTAAAGTAATCTGAGTCTTACATGTTTTCTTTTGTAGTAATTAGAAAGTCACTTTGTTAGAAATAAATTAGTCTGCACTGATAGTCTTGCATTGGTTTGGTATTTTGGCTGAGAAGGCTGGGGATGGTGGTAAAAACCCACGAGTGGAGAGTTTAAACTGTGTTTTAAAGTTTTTCTTTTTAGGTCTGAAAGAGGGAAAGAAAGCAGAGAGAAGCTGGTAGCTAATGTTTGCATATCAATGGTAAAGGTCATCGGTAAAAATGCTAATGAAGAGTGTGTAGCCTGCTTTGTAGAGAGAAACAGGCAGATAGGTGTATCCAGTTAAAGTCAGAAAGTCTTCTTTTTACCCACTTTCAAGATGATTCAGATATGGGCTGAGGCCATGTGATATAGACTGAGGCCTAAAATAACAAAGAATCAGACAAGTGGAGGGATCTAGGTGAGTTTTTGGAAAAACTTAAACAAGTACCACATATGATTCTGATGGCCCATAAACTAGGCATTTAGTCTTATACATTGATGTGAGGTTTAATTGCTAAGAACTAATTGACACATGAGACCTCCTATAGCAATGGTTTTGATTAATACCATGAGTAAAGGTTTCTGGAAAACTGAGTTTTGGCAACCGTTTGGCTTTCTGATGTCCATACTAGTCCATTTTATATCTGATTCTAAGATAGTAATCAAATAATTATGGCATTTGTGAAACATTTTATATATAATCACTTTCACGCATATCACATAGTAAACTATATTCTCCTAAACACACTTTCAAGAAAGCAAACTTGAAATAAATAAAACAACTGAAATATCTTCTAACAGGTTGCTGGCCCTGGGTGTAATAAGACATGAAGAAGCCTTCAGGTAATTAAGCTTAAAAAATTTTTTTTGTTTTCTCTTAAAAAAAGAAAACAATGAATGATAGAATATACATTTCTTTCCATTCTTTAAATATTTTTTCAGAAATAAAACAGTAGAAAAATGATTAGTTATATACATGTCATTGCAAATGAATATGCACTTATAAAATATAAAGGAAAAGATTATGCTATAAAGAAAAGCATTTTAGGAATATTATTCAGCCATAAAAAGAATGAAATTTTGCCATTTCTAACAAGATGGACCATGAAGGCCCTATGCCTTCGAATTAATTTAAATGGAGAAAAACAAAAGCTATATGATCTCAGTAATAAATGGAATGTGAACAAACAAAACTCAAGTTCATAGAGAACAGATGGATAGTTGCCAGATATGGAGTTGGGGGAATGCAAAATGAGAGTGAAGGAGGTCTGCTAGGACCTACCTCTTAACCAGTATGCTAGGTAAACTATGTTCTGTCCTGACACATCATTTTGACCACAGTGTACAAACTTTAAACACTTTCTAAAAACTAATGTTAGCAATGAGAAATGGAAGCATTTATAAGTTCTGGGAATGTAATGTTTGGGAAAGCAAATTGATAATATCAAAGATTTAAATGCAGTGCCATTGATCCAGCAATCCTACTTTTAGGAATTTGTCCTATAAATTTCAACACAAATGCATACAAAATATGAACAAATATTTACTACAACAATTTTCTTTAGAGATGAATGAACTTAACGGAGAAAAACAAAAGCTTGTACAGTATCATTTAATTTAGTACCATTTGCACTTTTTTTTAACCATGAACATAGAAAAACACTTTACATCACAGATCAGATCACATTTTTTTTATTTATATGTATGTTTCACATCTTTGTATTCCCCAGGGATCACCTACCAACCTTTCCTCCCTGATCAATCCCTCCCATCTTCTCCCCCCCACACACACACCCCTGTTGTGTACTATAGTTTGGTTGTTAGCTTGTCTGAATTTTTCCTCCTGGCCTTTTGCTTGTTTTACCTATGTTCCATGTATTAGTGAAACCATGTCATTTTTAATTGATGAGTAATATTCCATTGTGTATATATACCACATATTCTTCATCCATTCATCTGTCTTGGGACATTTGGATTGTTTCCATGTCTTTGCAATTATAAATAGTGCTGCAATAAGCATCTCTGTACAGGTATCCCTTTGTATAAGAATTGAGGTCTCCTTTGGGTAGATTCCCAGAAGAGTGATTGCTGGGTCAAATGTTCCATTTTCATTAGTTTCAGGGTCCTCCACACTGTTTTCCATAGTGGCTGAACCAGCTGATAGTCCCACCAGCAGTGTAAGAGTGAACGTTCCTTTCTCTCTGAATCCATGCCAGCACTTGTTGTTACCTGTTTTGTTGTTGTTGTTGGTGGTGGTGGTTTTTTTTGTTTTTTTGATGTGGGCCATTCTTACTGGTGTAAGGTGGTATCTTATTGTGGTTTTGATTTGTATTTCCCTAATTACTGATGACATTGAGCATTTTTTCATGTGCCTGTTAGCCATTTGTATTTCTTCTTTGGAGAAGTGTCTTTTCAGTTCTTGTCCCCATTTTTTGACTGAGCTTCTTGTTTTGTTTTTGCTAAGTTGTATGTTACTTGTGGATCTTTGATATTAAACCCTTATCACTTTTGTGGAGGGCAGAAATTTTTTTCCATTCTGTTGAGTTTCTTTTTGTTTTGTCTGTTGTCTCTTTTGCTGTACAGAAACTTAGTTTGATGTAATCCCAGCTGTTTATATTTTCCTTCATTTTTTTATTTGCGAGTTGTAGATGTGTCCAGAAATGGATTTTGAAGTGTACTTCATGGAAAGGATTTGCCCAAGTTTTCCACTATGCATTTTATGGTTTCAGGTCTTACAGCGAAGTCTATTATCCATTTTGACTTGGTTTTTGTACATGGTGTGAGGGAGTTGTCTTGGTTCATTTTTTTTGCAAGTCTTGGTCCAGTTTTCCCAGCACCATTTACTGAATAGGCTGTCCTTGTTGCAATGTAATTTTTTCACTATTTTATCAAGGATTAGTTGACTATATATGTGTGGTTTTTATTTCAGGGCTCTCAATGCTGTTCCATTGGTCTGATTATCTGTTTTTGTACCAGGTTGATGCTCTTTTAATTACTATGGTTTTGTGGTATATTTGAAGTCTGGGGCTGTACTACCTCCATTCTCTCTTTTTGGTCAGGAGGCTTTTTGATATTCGAGGCTTTTGTTATTCCATATGAATTTCAGTAACTTTTGTTCTATCTCTTTAAAGAAGGTCTTTGGAATTTTTATTGGATTGCACTGAATCTGTAAATTACTTTTTGTAGGATGGCCGTTTTGATGATGTCAATTCTTGCAATCAATGAGCAGGGAATATCTTTCCATTTCCTTCTATCTTCTATCTCTTTTAGCAGTGTTTTAAAGTTTTCGTTGTATAGTTCTTTCATCTATTTTGTTAAGTTTATTCACAGGCATTTAATTTTTTTTTGGTACGGTATTAAATGGGATTTTTTTAAATTTCTTCTTCTTCTACTTGACATTTTGCATTTAAGAAAGCTACTGACTTCTGTGTGTTGGCTTTGTAACCAGCTACCTTACTGAAGTGGTTTGTTGTTTCAAATAGTTTTTCTGTGGATTTTTTGGAGTTCTCAACATAGGGAATCTATCTTCTGCATATAATGATAGCTTCAGTTCTTCTTTCCCTACTTGTATCCCTTTTATGTCTTTCTCTTGTCTTATTGCCTAGCTGGAACATCTAGTACAATGTTAAAAAGTAGTGAAGAGAGTGGGCATCCTTGCCTGGTTCCAGATCTTAATTGAAATGATTTTAATTTTTCCCCATTGATATTTTCTTGTATTTTTGTCATAGATGGCTTTTGTTATGTTGAGGTATGTTCTTTTTATTCCCAATTTTTCATGAGATTTTATCATGAACTGTTGTTGAACTTTATCAAATGTTTTCTCTGCATCTATTGATATGATCATGTGGTTTTTGGTTTTCTCCTTGTTGATGTGGTGGATTATGTTGATTGATTTTTGGATGCTGAGCCATCCCTGTGCCCCTGGGGAAAAAAAATCCCTCCCATTTGGTCATGGTGAATTATGCTTTTTATGCATCATTGGATTTGATTTGCTGGGATTTTGTTTAAAAATTTTGTGTCTGTGTTCATTAGGGAAATTGGTCTATAGTTTTCTTTCTTAGTGCTGTATTTATTTGGTATGAGTGTAATGTTTGCTTTATTTGGTATGAGTGTAATGTTTGCTTTGTAGTTTTCCTTCTTTCTCATTTTTAGGAAAAGCTTTAGTAGTGCAGGCATTATTTCATCTTTGAATGTCTAGTAGAATTCCTTTGTGAAGTCATCTGGTCCTGGGCTCTTGTTTTTAGGGACAGTTTTGATGACTGCTTTGATTTTGCTGTTTGTGATTGGTTTGTTTAAGTTCTCTATTTCTTCTTCAGTTTTGAGTGACTGTATCTTTCTAAGAATCTGTCCATCTCATCTAGGTTATTGTGTTTGTTTGCACATAGATGCTCATAGTAATCTCTGATTATCTTTTGGATTTCTACTGTATCTGTTGTAGTTTCTTTTCTTTCATTTGTGATCCTGCTTATTTGAGTGTTCTCTCTTCTTTGTGAGCTTTGCAAGGGGCTTGGCAATTTTATGTATTTTTTCAAAGAACTAGCTTTTGGTTTTATTGATCTTCTGGATAGTCTTTTTGATTTCTAGATGATTTATTTCTGCTCTTATTTTTATTATTTCTTGTCTTCTGCTGGGTTTTGGATTTGTGTATGTGTGTTTGTGTGTGTGTGTGTGTGTTTCCTTTTCTAATTCTTCAAGTTGGGAAATTAGGTTATTTGTTTGGTTAGTTTTTGCTTCTTGATATTAGTCTGTATTGCTATGAACCTTCCTGTTAGAACTGCTTTTGATAAATCCCAGACATTTTGGAATGTTGTGTCTTCTTTGTTATTTGTTTCGACGTTGGTTTTAATTTATTCTTTAATTTCTTCGATTACCATTCTTCGTTTACTAGCATGTTGTTCAGTCTCCATGTATTGGACACTCTTCTTGCTTTCTTTTCATTGTTAATTTCTAGTTTGATGCCTTTTTGATCTGAGAAAAAAAGTTGGTATTATTTTAATCTTTGTGTATTTATTCAAGTTTGCCTTGTGTCCTAGTATATCAGCTCACATTTTTATAGAAAAAAAAAAGGCTTCACAAATTACTACAAAGAATATGTTCCACAATTTTTTATTCTGCTCTATTCTACTTTAATTTTTTTAATTTTGACTACTGTTCACTAAGATGATTTCACATCATAAAGTAAATCTTTACTCAACCTGCTGCTACAGATGTAGGCCCAACTAGACACCATATTCCAGAGGGAGGTATAATTTAACATAGCAGAGCATCTACTAGTGCTTCACTAATCCACAGACCCAGATATTCTCAACCAACATCACTGAAATATTTTGCTTTCCTAAAATAGAACAGAAATAGTCTAAGATCTTTGGACTTTATTTTTTATTTATTTAGTTTTTAGTTTTCTTATTGTTTGCTTACATAGCTCATGTTTGTAGGCATGGTCCTCCCTCCTTCCCTTTTCCTGGTCCCCACTCTGGTCACTCAAGTTTCTTTCTCATCATCAGTTGTTGGTTAATGATTGGCCCATTGGTTTCTTTTTATGCTTTCTGAAGTAGTGAGCTTTCTGGGTGAAGTCCTGCATTCCTGGGGGACTGCAGACCAAGCTGTTCAGATCTTCATGAATAATCATAGGGCAGGTGGTCCTTCTGAGCATGTTGTGGAACCTCCTGTTTGTCTGATCTGTAGAGTGGCTCTCCCAGTTTCTTCGTGGTGGAATTCACTGTAGTGGAAGAGACAGTCTCTTTTTCTCAGGACCCTTATTATCTCTGGTTTTAGTGTTTCATTGTTCTTATTGGTTGTCTCATCCATTCATTCTGTTGTTTGTCTCTTGGGGTTGCTCTTTTGGCGTTGTAGCTCTGGTAACTGGCTTTGGGAAACCAATTCCCAGCCGTTGGCCATGGGGGAGATGCCCAGTGTGGACAGACTTACCCAGTGGTAGATCTGGCTCACTTCTCTCTTTTGGTTCACAGTTCTTTGTGGGCCACAGCACTTTTTTGTGGTTTTGCTCCCCCCATTGAGATGGTAGAGCTCCTTGCTCACATTGAAAGTGTCTCTAGGTAGGGAGTTTAGCCCCAGCACTAGAAGTGTTGTCAGTCTTACTTGGTGATATGTCTTCACTCTTGTCCACAGCCATCTTGTGTCTCGGAGTTCCAACCATGCTCTTTTTGGGCAGCTGATGGGTGTGTTTGGGGCATTTATTTCTCTGTCTCTTTCAGTTTATTTATATCTGGGTTGTTTTCCTTATTCAAGTTGAGGAATGGCTGAGGTGGGAATGAACCAGAGGGGAACCCCCCAGTCCACAGCAGTTTTCCGGCCTCTATATCTCCCAACTGTAGAAGGAAGGGATGGAACCCCAGGCTGCATGGAGGATGCCAGGTTTCCCCAGTTTCCCCCAGAGGGGAGCAGCTACTTGCTCCCCAACTGTGTCCTCTGTGTGAGAGAGTGCACCTCCCCGAGGCCTCCCCTTCAGTCTGCGGAACCTGAAGGGGATGTGGTCCCTCAATCTTTTGGCTTTATAAGAACTAATCTATTCCTCCTAATCTTAATCTTATGATCTAGAGCCTACCTAGACTCTGTACTGAATTGGGATCCCAGCTTGACAATGAAACTACATCAACATCTCACATCTTACATAAAACTTAACTCAAAATGAATAAATGATATGGATATAAGGCTCCAAATTATAAAATATATTGAAGAAAAATCAGCAAAACCCTCCATGATATTGACTTTAGGCTGTCTTTGGGGATTTGTCTCCAATGACAAGAGAAGCAAAAGCAAATATAAACAAATGGGATTGCATCAACTAAAATTCTTCTTCACATGAAAGAAACCATTAGTCAAAGACACCCTCTGAATGGGAGAAAATATTATTTGTCATACATCTGACAAAGAGAAGATGTACAAAATACATTTAAAAAATAACTTATGGCAAATGGACAAGAAAAATATAAAACTGACAATGGAATTGAGGCATAGAGCAGGAGAGGGGGAGAGAGTTTAGAGTGAGGGAGGGGAAGATCAGAAGAGATAAAGATAGTTCGTGGGTAATGGGGTGATGGGAGAACCTCAGAGTAGACAATGATGTGGTATATATACATATGTGTATTTGTGTGTGTGTGTGCAATCAAGGGAAAAATTAAATTAAAATAAAAAATAAACTTCAAAAATTAAATATAATAAAAAAATTAAAACCTCATGCAACTCAACAAAACAGATAACCCCATCAAAAATTGACAGAAGAATTGAACAGACACTTAACCAAAGAAGATATATAGATGGCAATAGGCACATGAAAGAATGGCTTTCACCACATCATTAGGGAAAGAGAATTCAAAACCACAGTGAGATGCCATCTTATATCCATGAAAATGGTCTGTATTTAAAAAAGAAAAAGAATGAAAACAACAGTGCTATCAAGAATGATGGGTAAAAGGAACCCTTATACTCTGATGGTGGGAATATAGACTAGTCCTTCCTCTGTGGAAAGATGTGTGGAGGCTCCTAAAAATATTAAAAATGGATCTACCATATGACCCAGCAATTCCATTCCCTGGTATCTACCTAAAAATGCAAAAAAAACACCAATTCAAAGAAACATATGCACTTTTATGTTCTTTATACCCCTATTTACAGTTGCCAATTTATGGAAACAACCTACATACCCAAGGACAGAAGAGTAGATAAGGAAAAAGCATACACAATGGAGTATTACTCAGCTATTAAAAAAAAAAGATGAGCTCTCGTTATTTGCAGGAACACTGATGGATCTGGGAAGGATAATGCTAAGTAAAATAAGTCTGAAAGAAAAAGACAAATACAGATTGTTTAAATTATTATATATGAAATATAGAAAGAAACAACAAAAGGTCAGGAAAATGAAACCAATAAAATAAACCTCTGACCTTTGAGTGCAAAGTTGAGATAGTCAAAAGGGGAGCTGTGTGGGATGGGTTCAGAGAAGGGAGAGGATTCATTAGAGCATCATGAAAGATTATTGTGACTTTGGTGGTGGGTATGGTGTGAAAATACACAATTACAGAGATTTGAACCTATAATTCTTAAAATAAATACAATAATGTAAACCAAATTTACCTTAATAAATATGAATCGACAAAATGGTCATAGAAGCTGTTTAAAGCAATTCTCACTGGTCAAGGCAGGAACAGTGTGTATATCAAAATAATGATAGTCATGAAGAATGAAACCAGCTAGTAAAATGGGAAAATATAACACTATATTTATTTGGAAACAAATTGAAAGTGTGATAATGAGGTATTTCTACAGCTTCAAAGTACCATTAAATAAAAGTACTTATTAATTAAAAAAACAAAAGAGTAATTTTACTTAGATATTACCTTAAATTAATATGATTAGTAGAATAAATCAAATTCAAGTGACACCAGAAAGGATGCAGTAAGAATTCAACCTCAACTCTGTGATAGTCTCCAAAAGAGTTGCATTGTGTGCCATCTAAGTGTGGACAAAATTTTAAAAACTTAAAGAACACTCTGAAATATAAATATTCAATAATTCTTTAAAAGCATCAAAATTGTGAAGTCAAGAAAATACTGAGAAACTATTCAGACTGAAAGACAATAAAGAGATAAATAATACAGTATATGACTGTGTGCTAGATCATTTCACTCTAAAGAATGATGTTAGTATACTATAGAATTTTAAATTGGGCTTGGGATGATAGTAATGAATGAGGATTTCATGATATTAATGGAATACTGTGAATGCCTAGGAGACTATCCTTATTAATTTTTTTTTGAGTTCTGAAATTTATAACAAACTTTTTTTTGTTTTTTTAATTTATATATAAATATCACATCATTGTAATCCCAGTGATTTACCCCCCCAAACTCCCTTCCATTCCCCCTTCTTTCACTCCTGCCCAAAGTTGTGTGCTTCAGTTTGATGCTTAGCTTGTTTTGACTTTTCTTCAATTCTTTTGTTTATATTTTCCCTATATCCCATATTTTAGTGAAACCATTTGGTTTCTGTCTTTTTCGTTTTTACTTGTTTCTGCTAATATGATTTCTTCTAAGTACATCTATGTTATCATAAAATCATAAAATTTGTCATTTTTAATTGATGAGTAATATTCCATCATGTACATATACCACATTTTTTCATCCAGTCATCTGTTTTGGGGCATTTAGGTCACTTCCAAGTCCTTGCAATTATAAATAGTGCTGCAGGGAACATCCGAGCACAGGTGTCCCTTTGTACCCACATTGAGGTCTCTTTTGGGTAGATTCCCAAGAGAGCAATTGCTGGGTAAAATGGTAGTTCCATTTTCATTAATTCTGAGTTCCATTTTCATTACTTTCATTAAGCTGTCTTCCACACAGCTTTCGATAGTGGTTTCCTACCACCAGCAGTGTAACAGTGTTCCTTTCTCTCCACATCCTTGCAAGCATTTATTGTTACCCATTCTTTGGATGTGGGCCGCCATTCTTACTGGTGTAAGGTGGATTCTTAATGGTGTAAGGTGGTATCTCATTGTGGTTTTGATTTGCATTTCCTTTATTGCTAGTGACATTCAACAATTTTTCATGTGCCTGGTGGCCATTTGTATTTCCTCTTTGGAGAAGTGTCCTTGTAGTTCTTTTCCTCATTTTTTGATTGGGCTTATTGTTTTGCTTTTGTTTAGTTGTGTGAGTTCCTTGTATATCTTCATTATTTATTTTTTTGAGACTAGGTCTGGCTATTTTTGTGTGTGGAACCGCAGCCTCTTGTTGCGTGGGGTACCACAGACTCAAGCAATCCCCAGCCTCAGCTTCCCAGGTAGCTGGGATTACAGGAGTGCACCAACACACCCAGCTATTTTTTTGGAACTAGGTCTCACTACGGGCCCCAGGCGGGACTCAAACCGCAATCCCTAGCCCCAGCTTCATAGACTGAAACTTCATAGGCTTACAGGCACCAGCAACCATGCCTGGCCCTGGATCTTCATTATTAAACACTTATCACTCTTGTGGAGGGCAAAATTTTTTTCCCATTCGATTAGGCTTCTTTTAGTTTTTTCTGCTGTCTCTTTTGCTGTACAGCTTTTTAATTTGATGTAGTCCCATCTGTTTATGTTTTCCTTCTTTTTTTTTTTTGACGTCAGTAGATGTGTCCAGAAAGGGATATCTGAATTATAATTCATGGGAGGGTTTTGCCCAAGTTTTACTCTATGTATGATATGGTTTCAGGTCGGAATCTAAGTCTTTTATCCATCTTGAATTGATTTTTATACATGGTGTGAGGAAGTTGTCTTGGTCCATATTTTTCATGTCTTAGTCCAATTTTCCATTTATAAAAGAGGCTATCTTTGTTCCAAGGTAAGGTTTTCACTCCTTTGTCAATATTATTTGACTATATAGTGTGGTTTTATTTCAGGTCACTCAAATCTGTTCCATTGGTCTGATTGTCTGTACCAGTACCAACCTGTTTTAATTATTATGGCTGTGTAGTATAGTTTGAAGTTTGGAATTGTAGTACCTCCATTCTCTTTTTTTCTGGTCAGGAAGCTTTTTGATATTCGAGGTCTTTTGTTATTCCATATGAATTTCAGTAATTTTTGTTCTACCTCTTTACAAAATGTCATTGAGATTTTGATTGGGATTGCATTGAATCTGTAGACTGCCTTTGGTAGGATGGCCATTTTAATGATATTAATCCTTCCAATCCATGAACATGGAATATATTTTCATGTCCTTATGTATTCTTCTATTTCTTATAGCAGTGTTCTAAAATTTTCTTTGTATAGTTCTTCATGTTTTTGGTTAAGTTTATTCCCAGATGTTTAATTTATTTTGGTGCAATGGTAAATGGGATGTTTTTTCTGATTTCTTCTTCTTCTATTTGACTTTTTGCATATAGGAAAGCCACTGACTTCTGTGTGTTGATTTTGTACTGAACTGGTTTATTATTTCAAGCAATGTTTCTGTGGATTTTTGGGGGTTATCTATATAGAGAATCATGTCATCAGCATATAATGATAGCTTCAGTTCCTCTTTACCTATTTGTATCCCTTTTATGTCTTTCTCTTGCCTTATTGCCCTGGCTAGAACTTCCAGTGCAATGTTAAAGAGTAGTAGGGAGAGTGGGCATCCTTGCCTGGTTCCAGATATCAACTGAAATAATTTTAGTTTTTTCCCCATTTAGGCTGATGTTTGCCTTAGATTTGTCATAGGTGGCTTTTATTATGTTGAGGTAAATTCCTTTAATCCCTAATTTTCCAAGGGCTTTTATCATCAATGGATGCTGGACTTTGTTGAATGCTTTTCTGCATCTATTGATAATATCATGTGGTTTTGTTTTTCTCTTTGTTGATGTGGTGTTTTATGTTAATTGATTTCCGGATGTTGAACCATCCTTGTGCCCCTGGGATAAATCCCACTTGGTCATAGTGAATGATGCTTTTAATGCATCATTGGATTCGGTTTGCCAGGATTTTGTTTAAGATTTTTGCATCTGTGTTCATTAAACTGGTCTATAGTTTTCTTTCTTGGAGTTGTCCTTATTTTGTTTTGGTATGAGTGTGATGTTTGCTTTGTAGAATGTTTTTCACAGTTTTCCTTCTTTCTCAATATTTTGGAAAAGCTTTATTAGTGCAGGCATTATTTCATATTTGAATGTCTGGTAGAATTCATTTGTAAAGTCATCAGGTCCTGGGCTCTTGTTTTGGTAGAGTTTTGATGACTGTTTCAATTTTACTGCTTGTGATTGGTTTATTTAAGTTCTCTATATCTTCCTTGTTTAATTTTGGGGAGTTGTATCTTTCTAAGCATCTATCTATCTCATCCAGGTTGTTGTACTTATTTCCATATATGTTCATAGTAATCTCCTATTATCCTTTGGATTTCTTTTGTATCTGTTTTAATTTCTCCTCTTTCGTTTGTGATTCTGCTCATTAGAATTTTCTCTCTTCTTTCCTTTGTGATCTTTGCAAGGGGCTTATCAATTGTATTTATTTTTTTTTTTTCAAAGAACCAGCTTTTGGTTTTGTTCATCTTCTGGATAGTGTTTTGGTTTCTGGCTATTATTTATTCTTTTATTTTTGTTATTTCTTGTCTTCTGCTGGGTTTTGGGTTTTTTGTTGCTCTTTTTTTTCTAATTTTTCAAGTTGGTAGATTAGGTTGTTTGGGGTTTTTTTTTTTTGGTTATTTTCTTGGTTTTTTATATTGGCCTGTATTGCTATGAACCTTCCTCTAAGATATGCTTATGCTTTTGCAGCATCCCAGACATTTTGCAATGTTTTGTCTTCTTTGTCATTTCTTTCAAAGTAAGTTTTAATTTCTTCTTTAATTTCTACAATTACCCATTCTTCCTTTAGTAGCATGCTGTTCAGTCTCCAAGTGTTAGATGTTCTTCTTGGTTTCATTTCATTTTTGATTTGTAGTTTGATGCCTTTATGATCTGAGAAGAATGTTGGTGTTATTTTAATCTTTGTGTATTAATTCATGTTTGCTTCGTGGCCTAGTATGTGGTCAATTTTAGAGAATAATCCATGTTTATTTGGAAGAAGGTGTATTCTTTTCCTTGTGGATGTATCATCCTGTAGATGTCTATTAGGTTCATTTTGTCTAGGTCTTCTTTTAAGGCTTTTGTGTCCTTGTGTAGCTTTTGTTTTTTTGATCTGTCCTTTGTTGAGAGAGGGGTGTTGAAGTCTCTTACTACATATGTGTTTTCATCTGTATTTGTTTTCAGTTCTCCTAGTAGCTGTCTTAAGAATCTTGGTGCACCCTCATTTGGTGAATATATGTTGATAATTGTTATGTCTTTTTGTTTGGTTGACCCTTGAACCATTAGGTAGTGTCCATCTTTATCTTTTGTTACTTTTTATTTTGAAATCTGCTTTGTCTGCTATCAGAATGGCTACCCCTGCCTTTTGGGGGGCCCATTTGCTTCTAGAATTGTTTTTCATCTTTTCTACCTTCAATCTATGCTTGTCTTTTGGGATCAGATATGTTTCTTGGAGACAGCAGAATATTAGGTTCTATCTTTTAATCCAGTCTGCAACTCTGTGTCTTTTGATTGATGAGTGTAGCCCATTGACATTTATAGTAATTATTGATGCTTGAGGATCTAACAATGGGTTTCTGGTGGTCATTTTGTGTTCTGTTTTAGTTTCTTCTTTCTTTTTTTTTTTAGTATTCATTCTTATATGCTTCTGCAGGTTTTGATCTTAGGGTGTTGCAGGAGTTCGTGGAGAGGGAGTTTGGTGGTAGTAAATTTCTGGAGGCTTTGTTTGTCTGAGAAGGTTCTAATTTTCCTTCATTAAGGAAAGATTGCTTTGCTGGTTAGAGTATTCTTGATTGGCACTTTTTTTCTTGGAGTTTTGAAGATGTGGCCCCATTCTCTCCTTGCTTGGAGTGTCTCTTCTGAGAAATCTGAGGTCAGTCTAATCAGTTTCCTTTATAGGTTATCTGTTTCCTCTGTTATTCTCATAATTTTTTCTTTATCTTTGACTTTTGTAAGTTTTACTATGATGTGTCTTGCTGTGTTTCTTCTTTCGTTAAAGTAGTTTGGTGTCCTTTCTGCTTCCTGTGTGTCTATTTTCATTTCTTTCTTCAGGTTTGGGAAATTTCCCTCCATTATTTCATTGACGAGCCTTTCAGAGCCTATGTCTTTCTCTTTACCTGGTATTCCAATTACTCTTGTATTTGTTTTCTTTAAGGTATCTGACAAATCTTGGATTTTTTTCTTCTGATTTCTTTCTTTGATTTTCTCTCTCTTTGTCTTTCTTCATTCTTTCTACTTCTGTATCCTCTAGTGTGCTGATTCTTTCTTCTATTTCTTCTAATCTGCTTTCCTGACTTTTCCCTGCATTTTTGAGTTCTTCTATTGCTCCTCTTAGAAACTGTATCTCAGTCAGCTCCTTATTTAGGGTTTCAGTTTCATTTTTCTATACATCAATGATACTGCTCATTTTGCTGCATTGTTTTTTATATTTTTCTACTACTTTTAGTTCATTGAAAGCTTCTACTCTCTTGCTTTCCCTTTTTTTCTCCTCTTCCTTGACATCTTTGAGTGCTTTTAGCATGTTGATTCTGAATTCTTTATCTGACATATGAAACAGTTTTTCCATGTCATCTGTGTTGGTTTCTGCATATTGTTTATCCTTTGTTGGTGAGTAATTTTTCTTAGGGCTTGCTTGAATATTTGTACTTTTCCTCCTTCCTGTGTTATCCTTTCGGACTTGCTCTACATATTGAGTGACTACTGCTCTAGTATTAGGCATGTTGAAACCTATCTAGTTGTGGTTATATCTGCCTTTGTGCTTTTGCTGCTGTGGTGATTATATCTTGTTTCAGTTGGCTTTTGGGGGAGAGGTTCCTTTTCAGTGAGTGAATGTGGTGACTAAATGTGGTTTCTGTTGTATTGTCTGTCTTCTTTTTCATTGTTTCTCCTCTTTCAGCTTGATGGACTTTAAATCTTTTTTAGTGACTCTGAGCATCTAGGCTTATCATATAACCCTTTTTGACTGGGGTGTCTTGATGCTCTTGGGTATTGAGTGTCCTTGTTTTCTAAGTTTATGAATGGCCAAGGAGGCCCATTCAGTTGCAAATTGCAGCCCCACTCTATCTCCCAGTAGCATTACCTTGACAACTGGAAGTAGACTCTGGGTGCTGGCTGGAAGCCTCACCTGAGTGAGCCCCCCCACCTGCTGGAGTGGCAGCTTGTCTCTGTTGAGTTGGATTTCCCTGGGCTGGTAAAACTCAGTCTGAAAATGCCTCAGCCTGAGCTGCACTGGGCTTTAGCGTGCAAGCTGGTGGCCTCCAAGTTGACTCTCCTGGGGCCTGAAAAACTCAGTCCGAATGTCCTTATTTTTAAGAAATATGAGCTAAAATATAAAGATCATTTAATTTGCAGTTTAATATCAAATTGGTAATAAAACAAAATTACTTTTTATGGAACTTTCAACACCCAGAAATGTTTGAGATTTTTTTTTTTGAGGCTAGGTCTCACTATTTTTTGCCCATGATACCACAGACTCAAGCAATCCCAAGCCTCACCTTCCCAGGTAGCCTGGGATTACTGGTGCGCACCACCATGCCCAGCTGTATTTTTTTTTTAGAATTAGGTCTCACTACGGGCCCCAGGCAGGACTTGAACCGCAATCCCTAGCCCTGGCCGCTTCATCAGCTGAAGCTTATAGGCACGGGCCACTGTGCCTGGCTGAGATTGTTTTAAAATAAAACAAACAAAAAAGAATACAAGAATCTCGGTAGATAAGTTTAAGAATGAAGGCATTGGGTTGGTGGTGGTGGTGGTAATATGGAAGAGAAATTAAAAACCTAGGGAACTACACCTGAGGAGAGAAATCAAATGCTGTAAAAAAAATTGACACCAATGTAAGAAGACTAATATTTAAGAAAAACAATCAAAAATATCAAACACAGATAAGTTTCTGTCCAGTTTTCCCAGCACCATTTATCCTTGTTGCAATGTATGTATCTTTGCCCCTTTGTCAAAAATTAGTTGACTGTTCTGGGCACTGAATTTTGTTTCATTGGTCTGATTGCCTGTTTTTGTTCCATTATCAAGTTGTTTCAATTTTATGGTTTTGTAATATAATTTGAAGTCTGGGATTATAACACCTCCATTATAACACCTCCATAACACCTCCACCTATCTTCTTTTGGTGAGGAGGGTTTTGGATAGTCAAGGTCTTTTATTATTCTATATGAATTTCAGCAATTTTTGTTCTATCTCTAAAGAATGTCATTGGATTATTACTGGAATTAACCAGAATCAGTAGATTGCTTTTGGTAGGATGACCATTTTGATAATGTTAATTCTTCCAATCCATGAGCAAGGAATGTCTTTCCATTTTTTATGTCTTCTATTTCTTTTGACAATGTTTCATAGTTTTCTTTGTACAGATCTTTCACATCATTTTGAGGTTTATTCCCAGGTACTTAATTTGTTGGTGCAACTGTAAATGGAGCGGTTTTTAAAATTTCTTCTGATTTTTTTCATATAAGAATGCCACTGATGTTTGTATCTGGATTTTGTATCTGGTTATTTTACTGAACTGGTTTATTATTCCAAATAGTTTTGCTGTGTATTTTTTTTTATTCTCTACATATAGTGTCAGATCATCTGCATGTAATGATGGCTTTATTACTTCTTTCCCTATTTGTATTCCTTTTATGTCTTTCTCTTGCCTTATTGCCCTGGCTTCAGTACTATGTGGAAAAAGAGTGATAAGAATGGGCATCCTTGCCTGGTTCCAGATTTTATTTTTGAGACTAGGTCTTGCTGTGGTGCCTGGGGTGGCCCCGATCCCACGGACTCAAGCAATTCCCAGCCTCAGCCTCCGAGCCAGAATTTGCAGCAGACAGATGGGCAGAGCCAAGAAGCAGGACTGCAGGCTGCTTAACCAGCTAACAGATCTTCAAATACTCCAGGTCCCAAGTCACCAGTCCTAGGGTCAGGGAAGCCTGGGCAGTAGCCCAGCAACCCCCACACAGGCCAGAAAAAGAAACCAAGCAGATAAAGCAACCAAGGACATTGGCGAAAGGAAGACACTAATACTCCCCTGTCAAAAAGAATCATAGGACAAGCTGTAAAGCCACTGCTAACCAAAGCCCTTTTTAGGGGAACACAGGAAAGAAGATTAAATCCACCAGCTGAAAGGGAGAGAAATAAGGAGAAAAGGCAAACCATACAATAGAAACCACAACTACTCATCACACTCTCTGACCAAAAAGGAACTGCCCACCCAAAATAGCCAATGGAAACAGGAAAATTATTTACCACTGCAGCATAGACACAAAGGCAGAAGTAATTGCAAACTATTAGAAGACCCTAATTAACATACCAGCCAATACTAGAACCATAGTTGCTTAATACATAGAGGAAACCCAAAACAAAACACAGGAAAGAGAAAAAAGGCAAATACCCAAGCAATCCCCATGGAAACCAATACACCACCAAAGGAAAGAAAACCCCTAGAAGCCAACAAATATGACATTGAAGAAATGCTGCATCTCCCAGAAATTCTACATGATACAGGTATACAGCGAGTTAAGGGAAGAATTAGAAAAATGCAAAGAAAAAGAAAATAGTATGACAGAAACACTAAATGAGTTAAAAGAAGCAATGGAAAAGATTAAGGAAGAAAACATCAATAAGAATAGCATAATTGATGAAGAGATTGAAGAAATTGAATATCTAAAAAAGAAACAGAAAGTAATTGATGATATAAAGGAAACAACAGAGGAAGTCAAAAATGCAGGGAAAAGCCATGAAAGAAGTCTAGATGAAATAGAAGAATCAATCAGTATCATAGAGGACACAGATATAGAGGACAGAGAAAGAAAAAGATAGATACAAAGTAATAGAATGAAGCAAAACTCATATCTGTCTGACTCCTTAAATAAAGGAAATATAAGACTAATTGGAATTCCATAAGAAGAGAAAGATATGAGAACTGAAAGACTATTTAAGGAAATAATGAAGGAGAATTTCCCAAATCTGAAGAAAAAAATTAAGATAGACATACAAGAAGACAAAAGAACACCAAACTATGTCAATGAAAGAAAAACTACAGCAGGACATATTGTAAAACTCCCAAGAATCCAAGACAAGGGGAGAATAATGAAACTGACCAGAGAAAAGAAACAGATAATGTACAAAGGAAAACCTACTAGACTGACCTCAGACTTCTCTGAAGAGATACCAGCAAGGAGAGCATGGACCCACATCTTAAAAAAACCCAAGAAAAAAAAATGCCAGCCAAGAATACTCTAACCTGCAAAGCTATCCATCCTGTATGATGGAAGAACAAAAACCTTCTCAGACAAGCAAAGCCTCCAGAAATTTGCTACCACTAAGGCACCACTCCAGGATATCTTAGAAGTCCTAAGATCAAAACCAACAGAAGAGTAAGCAGGAACAAGAAAGTGAAGAAGCAAATCGTTAGCTAAAAATGAGCACCAAAAAATCAACTTTAGAATCTCTACTACAAATAATCACCCTAAGTGTTAATGGTCTAAACTCAGCAATCAAAAAGACACAGAGTAGCAGACTGGATCAAAAAACAGAAACCAACATTCTGCTGCCTCCAGAAAACACACTTGAACTCCAAATATGAACACAGACTGAGAATAAAGGGCTGGAAAACAATTATTCAAGCAAATGGGCAAAAAAAAAAAAGGCAGGGGTAGCCATTCTTATAACAGATGAAGCAGATTTCAAATTTAAAAAAAAGTAACAAAGGACAAGGATGGTCTCTACCTAATGATAAATGGATCAATTCAATAGACATTACAATTATAAACATATATGCACCAAATGAGGGTGCACCAAAATTCTTAAGACAACTACTAGTACAATTGAAAGCAGATACTGATGGAAATACATACATAGTAGGAGACTTTAACACTCCACTCTCACCAAAGGACAAACCAACGAAACAAACTACACAAGGACACAAAAGCCTTAAAAGTAGATCTAGATCAAATGGGCCTAATCGATATCTATAGGACACTGCACCCCCCAAGGAAAGTAATACACTTTCTTTTAAAATGCACATGGATCAGTTCCCAAAATTAGGCCATAAGGCAAACATAAACAAATACACAAAGATCAAAATAATACCAACTTTTTTCTCTGATCATAAAGGTATCAAACTAGAAATAAACAATGAAAAGAAAGCAAAAAGATTGTCCAATACATGGAGACTGAGCAACATGCAAAAAACAAAGGCTGGGTAATTGAGGAAATTAAAGAAGAAATTAAAACCTACTTTGAAACAAATAACAAAGAAGACACAACATTCCAAAATGTCTGGGACTCAACAATAGCAGTTCTAAGAGGAAGGTCCATAGCAATACAAGCTCATATCAAAAAGCAAGAAATTAATCAAAGAAATAACCTAATCTCCCAACTCGAAGAATTAGAAAAAGGAAAAAAAAATCCAAAACCCAGCAGAAGACAAGAAATAATAAAAATAAAAGCAGAAATAATTCTAGAAATCAAAAAGACTATCCAGAAGATCAACAAAACCAAAAGCTGGTTCTTGAATAAATAAATAAAATTGATAAACCCTTTGCAAAGCTCACAAGGAAGAGAGAATACTCAAATAAAAGGATCACAAATTAAAGAGGAGAAATTACAGGGACACAGTAGAAATCCAAAGGATAATCAGAGATTACTATGAGCATCTATATGCAAACAAATACAACAACCTGGACAAGATGGACAGATTCTTAGAAAGATACAGCTACTGAAAATTGAACAAAGAAGAAATGGAGAACTTAAGCAAACCAATCACAAGCAGTGAAATTGAAGCTGGCATCAAAACTCTCCCTGAAAACAAGAGGCCAGGACCAGATGGCTTCACAAATTAATTCTACCAGACATTCCAAAATGAAATAACACCTGCACTAAGCTTTTCCTAAAAATTGAGAAAGAAGGAAAACTGCCAAACACATTCTATGAAGCAAACATTACACTCATACCAAATAAAGACATAACTAAAAAGAAAACTACAGACCAATTTCCCTAGTGAACACAGACACAAAAGTTTTAAAATCCTGGCAAATCAAGTCCAACGATGTATAAGAGAAATTATTGACCATATATACAATGAAATATTACACACATGTAAAGAGAGGTGAAATTGGCACAAAATGGTTTAAAATGGAGATGATTATGTTGAGTGAAATTAACCAAAAGTGAAAGATTATATATGGTTACACTCATTTGTAAAATATAGACACTCCCAAAACAATTACATGCAAACAACAGAAGAAATAAAATTTGAACATAGCAAAAAAGAAGATAATGATTATAGGGAATAGGGGAAAGGATGGAAGGAAAGGGGCACAGAGGCAGATGGTTTATGGGTATGGGTATGGGTAGGTTGGTGGAGGTAATAAAGAAATATAGGTAAGCACAGTTCAAGTTCTTAGTTTTCAAGATTGAGTTTCAACTTCTGACTTGGTGAGAATCACCTCAACTTTACTCTCAAAAGAAAGATACATAAATTCAGGTTATCTTTGTCTTCTTCAGTGATTGTTTTCTCCTTTTTCATTGAAGTAAGATTGGTTTACAATGTTACATGTAATTTAAATGTATAGGATCTTCCCCTTTATGTGTTATCATCCTACACCTACCACTAAGACAACATAGTCCTCCACCATAGTCCACTGTGCTCCCTCCCCACTTTGTTCTCCCCCTCCTCCTGCCAGCCTCAGTTCTACAGTTAGATTTCTAGGGTTTGTTGCTGCTTTGGCTTTACTTGACCATTTTTTTGTTTCTATAAGGTAAAAGTTTGTCTTTTTTATGACTCGGTAGTTTGCATGCTATAAATATATGCACAATATCTTCCTTAAATCCTCATCTGTCTTTGGGCATTTAGGTTGTTTCCGTAGTGGAATTAAAAGGTTACATGGTATATTCATTTTTCAATATTTTAAGAAACCTCCATAACTGTTTTCAACAAGGGCTGGGCCAGCCTACATTCCCATTTCCAACCACCAATGTATGAGGTTTTATTTTTCTATACATCCTCTGTAACACTGCTCTTTCTTGTCTTTTTCATTATGGTCCATTCTCACAGGCATAAATAGTATCTCATTGTGGTTTTGAGAGTTGCATTTCCCTGATGATAAGCAATGATGAATATTTTGTATCTGTGGCCATTTGTATGTCTTTTTTTTTTTTTTACTGTGAACTATGATTTTTTTTAATTTTTAAATTTTATTTATTTATATATGAATTTCACAACATTGTAATCTCAAGGATTTGCCCCTCCCACCCTCCCCTCCCATACCCCCCTTTCCCTCCTGCTCAAAGTTGTGTGCTTCAGTTTGGTGCTTAGCTTGTTTTGACTTTCCTCAAGGCTTTTGTTTATTTTTTTCACTATATCCCATATATTAGTGAAGCCATTTGGTTTCTGCCTTTTTCTTTATGGCTTGTTTCTGCTAATATGATTTCTTCTAAACACATCCATGTTGTTACAAAATCATCGAATTTGTCATTTTTAATTGATGAGTAATATTCCATCATCGTGTATATATACCACATTTTTTTCATCCAGTCATCCATTTTGGGGCATTTAGGTTGTTTCCATGACCTTGTAATTATAAATTGTGCTGCAGTAAACATCCGGGCACAGGTGTCCCTTTGCACCCACATTGAGGTCTCTTTTGGGTAGATTCCCAAAAGAGCAATTGCTGGGTCAAATGGTAGTTCCATTTTCATTAGCTTGAGGGTCCTCCACACCCCTTTCCATAGTGGTTGAACTAATTTACATTCTCACCAGCAGTGTATTAGTGTTCCTTTCTCTCCACATCCTCGCCAGCAATTCTTGTTGCCTGTTCTTTGGATGTGGACCATTCTTACTGGTGTAAGGTGGTATCTCATTGTGGTTTTGATTTGCATTTCCCTTATTACTAACGATGTTGAGTGTCCTGAAATAAAACCACACATATATAGTTAACTAATTTTTGACATAGGTGTGAAAAAGTTACCTTGGAACAAAGATAGCCTCTTCAATAAATGGTGCTGGGAAAATTGGACTAAGACTTGCAAAAAAATGGACCAAGAAAACTCCCTTAATCCATGTACAAAAATCAACTCAAAATGCATAAGAGACTTAGAGGTCAGACCTGAAACCATAGCATACATAGAGGAAAACTTGGGCAAAACTCTCCATGAACTACAGTTCAGAAATCCCTTTCTGGAAACATCTACAGATGGCAAAAAAATGAAGGAAAACATAAACAGATGGGACTACATCAAACTAAAAAACTTCTGTACAGCAAAATAGACAACAGAAAAAACTAAAAGATGCCCAACTGAATGGAAGAAAATCTTTGCCCTCCACATAGTGACAAGGGTTTAATAATGAAGATCCACAAGGAACTCACACAGCTAAACAAAAGCAAAACAAAAAGCCCAATCAAAAAATGGGAGAACTAAAAAGACACTTCTCCAAAGAGGAAATACAAATGGCCAACAGGCACATAAAAAATTGTATGTCTTCTTTAGAGACTCTCTATTTAACAGTTCTGCCCATTTTCTGAATGGGTTATTTTCTTTTTGTTGAATTATATGAGTTATTTGCTGGTAATCAGTATCAACCACTTGTTGGATAAGTATTTTTTCCCATTCAATAGGGTGTCTTTATTTTTGTGACAATTTCTTTCACTATGTAGAAGCTTTTTAATTTCATGTAGTCCTGTTTATTTTCTCTTTTTTGTTGCTGTTGGAGATGAGACCACAAAGACATCAAGAAAGAGTATGTCATGGATTATTTTGTCTATGCTTTATTCTATCTGTTTTATGGTTTCAAGTCTTACATTCAAGTCTTTTATCCATTTTGAATTAATTTTTGTGTATGTTATGAGAGTGGTCTAGTATAATTTTTTTGTGTTTGTATGTCTGTCCATTTTTTTCATCACCATTTATTGAAAAGGCTTTTTTTTCTCATGTGTACTTTTGACTCCTTTGTCATGGATTCTCTGACCATATGTATGTGGGTTTGTTTTTATTCTATTTCATTAGTCTGTGTATCTGCTTTTGTTCCAGTACCACAGTGTTTTGATTATTCCAGCTTGAACATATAGCTTGAAATATGAGCATATATATCTCAATTGCCCTTCTTTTTTGTAAGTTTTGTTTTGGATATTTCAGGTCTTTTGTAGTTACATATGAATTTCAGTAATGTTTTTCTTTATATTTGAAATATGTCAATAAAACTTTGATAGAGATTGGATTGAATCTATTGCTTTGGATAAGATGTTGGCCTATGTTTACCTTTTATGAAATCTCTGAGATATGTAGAGCCAATTAGTTATCATATTTGAGTGTTTTCTTAAAAATAGGAATAATAATAATACTCCCTTAACAGAATTTTTCTGAGAATCAAATGCAGTAACATGTGAAATTAGTTTGTAATATAGTGTAATGTTTGGCATTATTTTAATGATCTAGGTTACTTTAATCAAGTCATCTTATTTATGTGACATTTCATTTTAATCTTGGAATATTCTTGAGTGGGAATATGGGGCCACAATCCAGTATACAAGTGAGAGGATTGTTCTAACATTGTAAATACAATAATGAGGTGCAAAGATAGAGAATGTGGTTACAGATTTTCGCAACTGAGATGTGGCATTGGTTGTTCTCTTTTGTTTCTGTTCATGATGTTAGTTAAGGTAAAGTTGTCATTTGAAAGGTCTGGAGAGGAAATGTTGAAGTATTGAGGAGAAAGTTGGTATGATATTATCTTCAAGATGAGTGGGTAAGTGAATGGACTTAGGAAATATGTGAGCAATAAGGGTTCATGAAGCATTAATGGTCCTTGAAACTTTGTGGTCATCTAAAATGAGACTAGTCAGCATGGGTGTATACTTTATTCCAATCACATTTAGCGGACTGCAGGGTTCAAGTAGATATGATGCTGGTTTAATCAGGGTTGGACTTTTCCCAGAGAGTATGATAAAGCAATAGAGGGGCAGGGTTGTTAAGAGTGTTCTACACAAGTGATTGTAGTGATTATCAATGCAGGTTAAAGTGAGTAAGTAGGGAAGAAAGGACATACCAGGGTTGAGGCACTGTGGAACATTGGCAAATCAGTGAACTGTAGCTACCAACAAGAGCAAAGGATAGAATGTGTGATGTGGCCTTGTTTGAAAGAAGTGGGCTTTTCTAAGAATTCACACATAAACAGAGGTAAGAAATTATTTGGAGTATTGGACTGAATAATTATCTATATTTAAATTTTACATGCATGTAACTCAGATATTAGTGAACTCATCTTAAAAACTGCAAGGTCCAGGAGTGTCAGTGACCTCTTCCCTCTTTATTATGCTCCCTCACATCATTCTTGTTTACAAAATTATTAAAATTCCAATATATAGTATTTATCCTCTTGTAATTTATTAGAACCAAACTTGGAAAGTTACTGCTCCATCTTTCTTAGGGAGTCCTTTCCTTTTCAGTTCTTCTAGTCACTTCCTTTATTTACAATTTTTCCTTTTGAAAAAGAAATGTCAAGAGGAGTGGAAAGAGAAAATGTGTAGTCCAACAGACATGTTGTTCTTTGCTTTGTGTATAATTTTAATGACAATCTAATCACATAGGTTTCTTGCTTTTGATAAATGCATTTTTCAGATGAACTTATTCAGAACAAAATGTTAACTACGCAAAGTATAATTATCCACTTCTTTTATACATAGTCTTCTTTTTTCTTCTTTTTACCACTTTCTATCATGCTTTTATATATTTTTAAAATTCTAGTTTAATCTTTTCCTACCACCTTCCCATACATTCCCTTGTTCCTTTCCCTCTCTCTTTCCTCTTAAACTTCTGAGCCCCCATTATGTTTATGAAAGTTCTTTGTTATTTGTTTCCTACATAGAAGTCAAGTATTTTTTTCTATCACCCTGACTTGTTTTAATGTGTATGATTCTCTCAGACTTCTTTTATTTTCATTAAAAATGCCTGTATTTCACCTTTTTTTATGGATACACATTACTCCATGGTGTAAAAATAATGCATTTTCTTGCTCCAAGCATCTACTAATGGATATTTAGGCTGGTTCCATCTCCTAGCTATTGTAAATAATGCTGCTATGAATATAAGAACATTATGAATATATGGGTTTTCCAGTTTATGGTCTTATATTCTTTTTTCTCTTTTTTATTTTATTTTATTTTATTTATTTATTAATTTATTTTTTGAGACTAGGTCTCGCTATTTTTGCTTGTGGAACTGCAGGCTGTCGTTGCCCGGGGTAACACAGACTCAAGCAATCCCCAGCCTCAGCTTCCCATGTAGCTGGGATTACAGGCGCGCACCACCACGCCCAGCTATTTTTTGGAACTAGGTCTCGTTACGGGCCCCAGGCGGGACTCGAACCGCGATCCCTAGCCCCGGCCGCTTCATAGGCTGAAGCTTACAAGCACGAGCCACCGTGGCCGGCTTTTCTCTTTTTTAATTGATTGCACATGTATATATTTTTATATCATTGTATACCCTGAGGTCCACCCACCACCTTGTAACCCAAGAACCAACATTTTAATCTTTGTGCTCACCCCTTCCCTGCTTTCACATTTCCTCCCCCTTGATTGCTTTATGCTTTAGTTCTGCTGACAGTTTGTTAATTTTAACTTTGTTTATCCTTTTGTTTCTTTGTTTTTCCTATGTTCTGCTTATAGGTCAGGTCATTCTATATTTTTCTTTTTCTTTCTAGCTTATTTCTGCAAGCATGATTCATTCTAGGTCCATCCATGTTATCATAAATGCATCAAATTTGTCCTTTTGATTGATGAATAATATTTCATTGTGTAAATATACCACAACTTTCTGATCCACTCATCTGTTTGGGACATTTGGGTTGTTTCCATATCCTGGCTATTGTAAATAGTGCTTCAATGAATGTATGCGTCCTTTTGAATAAATTTTTTGGTGTCCTTTTTGTATATTCTCAGAAGTGGGATTACTGGATCAAATAGTATTTCCATTTTTAGGAGTTGGAGGGTTTGCCACACAGCTTTCCATAGTGACTGAACCAGTTTGCATTCCCACAAACAGTGCAAAAGTGTTCCTATATCTCCACATCCATGCCACAACAGCCATTGCTGTTGCCCATATTTTTGTTTATATGGACCATTCTTATGGTGTAAGATGGTATCTCATTGTGGTTTTGATTTCCATTTCCCTGATTTCTAGTGATGTCAAGCACTTTTTCATATGCATATTGGCCACTTGCATTTCCTCTATGGAGAAGTGTCTTTGTAGCTCTTCTCCTCATTTTTTGACTGGGATTTTTGCTTTTTTTTATTATAGTTTTATTTTGTTCTTTGGGTTACAACCACTCTGTTATATAATTTATCCCCCTCCCACCTCCCTCTGGTGCTCCCTCCATTCTCTCACACCCCACTCTTTGTTATTTATTAGCTGTGCTGAGTCCATTAGTCTCTTTCCTATATTAGTGTCTTTTTTCTGGGTGAGGGACTGCGTTGTTGGGTCCCGGCGCCCCTTGCTGTTAGATTTTCAGTCTTAAGATTGTGTTTGGTGGCCAGGTTATATTCGTTTGTGATCCAGTACAAGTAAGACCAGAAAAACAACCATAGAGACACGATGTCACCAGGCGTACTTCTACACTGGCTGGGCCAAAACTCGGGATTTCAACGTGGAGATATATTCAAGGAGAACAACACACCCTCCCCTTATTAAGGGAGAGGAGAGGATGACCAAAGAGGGGATAATGGGCCCCACACCAAAACTGCCAAAGGAAGCAGAGGAGATAACCTTCAAAGGCCACTCACAGAAGCCTGAACTCATGGGCCAGGCACAGTGACCTGTGCCTGTAAGCTTCAGCCTAGGAAGCGGCCAGGGCTAGGGATCGCAGTTCGAGTCCTGCTTGGGGCCCGTAGCGAGACTTAGTTCCAAACAATAGCTGGGCGTGGTGGCGTGCGCCTGTAATCCCGGCTACTTGAGAAGCTACTTGGGAAGCTGATGCTGGGAATTGCCTGAGTCTGTAGTACCCTGGGCAACGAGAGCCTGCGGTTCCATGGGCAAATATAGCAAGACCTAGTCTCAAAGCTTGAACTCAAAGAAATTTCTTGACTAACATCAGCAGGAGACAAGACCCCCAAAGCCCGACACCAGACCCATAAGGAAAAGCAGCAAAGCAAAGGCGAGGGGATTGGATTGGAGAGGAAGGCCTGCAGCAAGAAAACATGGATTTTTGCTTTGTTTTAATTAAGTTGTGTGAATTTTTTTGTGAATCTTTGATATCAAACCCTTATCACTTGTATGGAGAGCAAAAACTTTTCTCCCATTCAGTCGAGTGTCTTTTTGTTTTGGTTATTGTCTCTTTTACTGTACAGAAGTTTTGTGGTTTGATGTAGTCCCAGCTATTTGTTTTCCTTCATTTTTTTAGCATCTGTAGATGTGAAATCAGGTCAGAAACAAGCAAAATGGGGTGCTTAGTCAAACTTACAAAGGGGAACAGCTGGCCTTATAAAGCCAGACACATACCAGATTCATCCCACCCCATGCATGCAGTAGCAAGACCACATAAACCTTAAGAATGAGGTAAAAACAAATTTACTTATTAAAAGGGCAAAGCAAATAAAAGTCACTGAGGGTACAAGGAACCCCTTCGGTAATCTTACCACACAGTCCAGTCTCTACTCCAAAGAGCACATGGCTGCACCAGCCATGTGTGTCCACAAATTGGCAGCTGCCCCACCTTAATTTAAGCCAGATGAAGGAGCCAAGATGGTATCATCGATCATTCTTCAAAGACTGGCAATTCAAATCCAACAAGGAAACCAGGATGGCACCTTCAATTCTTCTCCAAAAAGCATAGCTCTGGTAGTCTCTCAGTTCCAACTCTAAAGTGACCTGGAATTAGCAATACTCACTCAATATAAAAACAGCAACCACTTCTGATGTCTCACAATGAAAGCAGCCATACAGCAAGCCTCTTCAGGTCTCCAGACAATTTTCAAGCTTTGCAGTTTTAAAGTTAAACCAAATTCTCAATTACCAAATTTCCACGTTAGTTTACACAAGTTACAAGTCTCTCTAACATGTTTCTCTGGGCTCCTCAGCCCAGACAGAGAGGAAGCCCACTGGTGGGGCTCCCTTCTCTGCCCTGCTCTGGCACATAGCCAAAGCAGCTCTGAAGCCTCCAGCCTTTCTGCTCCTCTGCTCTGCTCTCTCTGCTCTTCTACTTTCCACATGTTTTTCTTCAGTCCCCTCCCTAATCTCTTAAACCTTTTCTCTCAAGAGGAGGCTTAAGGTCCTGTCTCTCAGTGTTTGCCCACCAGGACACAATGACTGCCATTCTAATGCAGATGCTGCCAGCCATAGCACCCCAATTTCACCACAGCCTCCCCTAACAGATGTGCCCTGAAAAAGGTTTATGAAGTTTAAGTTTTGGAGTGTTTAGCTCATATTTTCCTCAGATAGTTCATATTCTTTGGTTAGATGACCAAACACATAGTCTTTTCTTGAACAATGAGTACATACTATTCTGGACTCAATTTTTATTGATCTTGAAGAATCAATTTACTTAATTTTCAACTGTTGTATGAACAGGATTAAACCTTTCTAGACTTGCATACTCTAAGGTAAAGAAAAATGAGAATAGTTTGCTTGTTTGTGCTTCCTTCTTCATATAATTATTCTGTATACATTCAGCTAACCTGATTGTGTCTCTTGCACTGGCTATGCCAAACAAAGCTTGCAAACTTAGAATTCATTTTTTTTAATTTGAAGCAAAATTGATCTATAACATTATATTAACTGCAGGTTTACAGCATAGTGATTCAATAATCGTACATTTTGAAAAATAATCATCATCATAAGTCTAGTTAGCATCCATCCCCATATATATTTGCAGCTATTTTATTTTTATGAAGATGTTTAAAGTATGCCTTGTCTTAGCAATTTTCAAATATACAATACAGTTTCATTAACTGTGGTCACCATCCTGTACATTATATCCATAAGACTTATTTTTTTATTAGTGGAAGTTTGTACATTTTGACCCTCTTAATCCATTTGCTGCTGCCCCTTCCTAGGTACACACAATTGTAAATGCTCCTGAAATAAATTTCTAAGTCTGTTCATATGAATATCTTTTTTACTTTTAGAGTAACTTTGGAGTTTTGGTGAATTGCCTACAAAAATACAGAGCTCTCTACTTTATCTTATACCAGTCTCCTAATCATTTGTTGAAAAGGAAACAGGTAATTTGTATCCTGAAAGGCATGCAGGTAACCTGATTTGTTAGAGTCTAAAAATGTTAAGAAGTTATTGCTAAAGCTTACAAGTCAAGAGTGCAAAATATAGCTGGGCATGGTGGCGCATGCCTGTAGGTGACAGCCTAGGAAGCCATGGCCAGGACCAGGGATCGCAGTTCGAGTCCTGCTGGGACATGTAGCGAGACCTAGCCCCCAAAAAATAGCTGGGTGTGGTGCTGTGTGCCTGTAATCCCAGCTACCTGGGAAGCTGAGGCTGGGTATTGCTTGAGTCTGTGGTACCCTGGGCAACATGAGCCTGCAGTTCCACAGGCAAAAGTAGCGAGACCTAGTCTCAAAAAAAAAAAAAGAATGCAAAATATGCCAAGGTGTTAACCATGTTGGAAGGTTATCTGGTCTCTGTCACAAGGTCTTAACTATGTCAAAACATCTGTGTGGAAAATTCCCCTAAACCGCCTAAAAACCCCACTTCCCTGTGAGTCGGGGTCCTTCCCGCCAAGGTACTGCCACTGCATCGGTGAGTACCAGGGTTGGCCCCCAGGTCGATCTGGAAATAAAGGCTTTTTGCTTTTGCATCTGTCATGGTGTAGTGTTCTGTGTGAGGCTGCTTGGATTCTGAACTATAACAGCAAGGCAAACTCCAATATGGAGTTCAAATCTACAACCTCTTTAGCTTTCAGCAGGCACACTCAGTTTTTGCTTACTAAGAGCCATGAATTGTGAGGCGGGGTCAAGACCTGGTGGCCTGAAGCTCCATATGGCCTCATGGCCTGGCCTCCATCTTTCCTCCCAAAATGGCTGAATCTATTTCTCTGTGTCTCGAGCCTTTTTATAAGTCTTCCCACTAAGAGAACTCCTGGGGTGGGGAGTCCTGTCAGGCTGGTATGAGAATCAAAATCCTGCCTCAGCTTTCAGTAACATTTGCAATTCTATGTAGATATTAACTCTGTTTATGACACCCAGGGGGGTAGGCACCCCCTATCAAAGACATGATGGTATGTAGTTGAAGGCATGTTTCTATCTCCTCCTTGCTGTGCCCTCTTTACTTTAGATGGTAAAAAGAAACTCCAAAGAACAAGAACCAATAGTAGATTCATCAAGGTTTCTTCAGGCCTCTCCAAAAATCCTTAGGTTGACTTTAACACACATACTTGACTTAACAATGTTAAAGCTGTGAGTCCACAGGCTTCGGCATATGGTCAGGCTGTCTGCCTCGGCCACACAACCTGGACTTACATTGTCCCTTTCCTCAGAATGCTAACCCCAAAATTGGCTGATCCCAAAAATGGCTGATTCCAAAATGGCTTATCTCTTCCTTTGTCCTCAAGCTACTATTTATCTACTTCTTGCCAAGTCTTCCTGCCAAGGACTGGAGTGGGGTGGGGAGTTCTGTCAGGCAGATATGCTAGTCAAAGTACCAACCAGCTCTCTTTGAAATTTGCAAGTCTATAGCAACAGGAGAGTAGCTCTTTATCAAATGTATGTACCAGCTGTTAATGGCACCCAGAGGGGGTAGGCAACTGCATCAGAGACAGAGGTATTTATGTTAAAATAAAACAAATACTTCAAAATTATTTACTGTATTATTATTTTTCTTCAGAGATAACATGGATTTACAAGACTGTATATGATTTAGGAGACTAGGATCACAGTTCCTCAGATGTATGCTGCCGAATCACCCCTACCATCAAAGTGAAACTGTTACTGGGTGAGAGAGTGACCCCTTTTAATTTAGTCAATGAAAGTTCTTCCATCTGCTCACAAGCCTAGAGATCAAACTTTCATGGTAAGGGTAAACACATGTGTTTATTTACAAACAGGAAAAGACAAAACTAAAAAGAGTTTAATAGTCATTTCGCTTACAAGTGTCCCAAACAGAAAAGAGCCCTGCTTCTGCTCTTCAGGAAGCTAAGTGGGTTTTACCTCAGTCTTACTGCAGTTCAGTCAGAAACCTCCAGTTCACATCTTTGTCTTCTTACCCTCAGTCACTGAAGCTGTTGCAGGGTACTCCCTGCATGCTTGCCATTAACATAACTGATACATATATTGATACTGGCTAAGAGAATGGACTCACTTGCCTAGCTTTAGAATTGTACATTTCAAAGAGGACTAGTTTGGTGCTTTCCATTAACATACCTGATTGACAGAGCCCCTTTGCTGAGTCCTGTCTGTACAGGAAAGGAAGAAAAAAAAAATTTTTTGGTAAATGTAACTGTTCCTGAAAGTGCGGAAAACAAAATTAAGGTTTTAAAATAGGGTTGAGAACAAAAAGAGAGGATTAGCCATTTTGGATGAGAATTTTGGGATTAGCATTGTGGGAGTGACGGATGTGATTTGGACCATGTGGCGAGGATGGCCAGCCTGGCCTTGGGCCCAAGCTTGTTGAACTCATAACTTTAGCATGCTTAAGCTGAGTATGTGTGCTAAAGTGAGCTTGAGGATTTTGGAGAGACCATGAAGAGGCCTGAGATGGATCTGCTACTGGTTCCTGCATCCTGGAGTTTTTGCACTGCTTAAAGTAGAAAATCAGGTAGCATAACTGGCAAAATGGGATACAAAGAGGGGGTAGCTGGCCCTTTAAAGCCAGCTTTATACCAGGTTCATCCCAGCCCTTTCAAGCAGTAGCAAGACCACATAAAACTTAAGAGAAGGCAAAAAAGAGATTTACTTATTAAAAGGGCAAAATAAACAAAAGTCACTGAAGGGTTTAAGGGGTCCCTTTGGTAATCTTACCAGCCAGTTCAGTCTATAGTCCAAAAAGGCTACACACAGCCTTCAGCCATGTGTTTCCTCAAAATGGCGACTGCCCCACATTCAGGCTAGATGAAGAAGCCAAGATGGTGCCATTGCTCCTTCTTCCAAAGGCACGGCTATTCACTTCAAGCCAGAAGAAGCTAAGTTGGCCCTGTCGCTCCTTCCAAAGCAGGAGATTCAAATACAATGAGGAAACGTGGATAGCATTTTCAATTCTCCTCCAAAAGGCACAGGCCCAGCATTCTTTCAGCTTCAACTCCAAAGTGACCTGAAAACCAGCAAGACTCACTCGATAGAACAGCAAAAATCACTTCAAACATCTCACAATGAAAACAGCAACACAGGTTTAATGTGGGGAACTGCAGCGGGAAAGGCGGCTCACCTCAGAGATCTAGAGCTGTGTGTTCGGGGCTTGCTCCTGTTGCCCAGGTGACCCCCCTATGAGCTAGGGAGGGTCGGGTGTTCAAGCTCAACCAGCTTGGCACATGAGAGCTGTGCCTGCCCTGACCAGCAGGCGTGTGCAGCTGCTGGCGAACCTAGGCCAGCAGCTGCACCCATTCAGCCACCATGCAGCACCCACTGGGCCCCTCTGCCTTCAACCTGGTGGGTAAGAGGGACTGGTCGGTGCACGGGCAAGACTGGATATATCCTTGATCCAGGAATACGGGGGTGGGTGGGGGTGGGATGATGAAACCCTTCCTGCTTCACCCTCACTCCACTTAGCTCACAGAAGGAGGACTAATAGCACAGACATGCACAAAGCCATATAGAACAGATGAGGGGCCAGAAAAGAGCCTACGCGACACGTGTGTAGGACTCAGAAGAAGCACGCAGAGTCAGGGCATTGGCTCCACAGCAAATCCACAAATGGATGGAGAGGAGATGACCTGCAAGGTCCATCAATGATGCCTGCTCATCGAATAACCTCACCACTGACAATGGCTGGGGGAAAGGCTCTCCAAAGCCAGAGGTCAGAGAAATGAGGTGCAGAGATAGTGGAATGGCAAGGAGACCTACTGGAGCCAGCAACTACAAGACACCGATAGACACCAAATGAACATGGACTGGCTGTAAAAAAGCTTAAGACTACAAACTATCAAACACAATGTGCCATGGCCCTGGAACACAGTCCCTCATCCAACAAATGGACACAGCCACAGAGAAAAAGAGACCAAAGAACCAATGAACCTAACATAAACCAAAAAGAGCAATGAGAGTGGAGACTGAGTGAACACAAGGGGGTGGGGTGTGGAGGAGGGAAGGCATGCTAGTAACCATTTACCCTATTTACTTACATAAGAATGTATACAAATTTAGAAATAAAATAAAAAAAAAGAAATTGGGCACAAGAGAAACAGGCTTTCTGTTAGGGGACTGTGATGAAATAGGGGGACTGTGGCCTCCAGCATCTGCATTAAAATGGCAGATGTGTCCTGGTGGGTGGAGACTTGGAAAAGGGAAGTTAAGCCTTCTCTGGAGAAAAGAGGATTAAGAGATTAGGGAGGGGATGGAGAGAAACACATGGAAAGGAGGGAGAAAAGAGAACTGAGAAGGAAGGTGCAGAGAGCAAAAGAGCAGGGAGGCTGAAAGGCCTCAGGGCTTCACTCGGCCATGTGCAGCAGCAGGAAAGAAGTTGGAGCTGAGAAAATGTTGGAGCTGTACCTTTTGGAAAAGAATTGATGATGCCATTCTGTTTTTTTTGTTAGATTTGAATCTCCTGCTTTCAGAGAAGGATTGATGACCCCACACCATCTTGCCTTTTTCTGGCTTGGAGTGAGTAGAGCTTTGTCTTTGAAGAAGGAGTAGCAGCGCCATCTTAACTCCTTCATCCTGCTTAAGGTGGGGCAGCCACCATTTTGTGGATGCACATGGCTGCTGCAGCCATGTGCTTTTTGGACTAGAGACTGGACTGTGTGGTAAGATTACCAAAGGGGTTCCCTTATACCCCTCAGTGACTACTGTCTAATTTGTCTTTTAATAAGTAAATTTGTTTTTGCCTTCTTCTTAAAGGTTATGTCATCTTGCTACTGCATGTGCAGGCTCAGAAGAACCTAATGTGCGGCTGGCTTGAAAAGGTCAGCTGCTCCTCTTTGTAAGTTTGGTTAAGCACCCCGTTTTGCTTGTTTTGTCAACCGATATCATTAGCACTGTATTGACTAAGCCCTACTTAAGATTTCTAATATCAAGGTAAAAGAAGGAAGTAACCTTCTATCTCCAGGGTTCTGGTCATTCATAACCTCTGTGTCTTCCAGACACAAGTAATGGTGATGGTTAAGTTTTACCAATAAATAACACTGTTATTTACACTGCCCATATTGGGATCCCAGGTTTAAAGCCAGTGGAAATGGACACTAAAACAAAGCAAAGGACATCAGTTGTGTTTAAACTGGTCACTTCCTTGATGTGGTTTGTATTTAAACTGGTCTTCTACCTGTGTGCACAACTGCAAGACAACTCAAGTTCAGGGAAACAAGGGTAAGATTTATTTAACAAACAAGGAAAAACAAAAAGTCACTGTTGTCACAAGTGGCCAGTTATTGATACTAGGCAGGAGCCAGCAACAGTTGTGGTGGTCTTACTGAAAGAGTCCAATCAGCCATCAGAGTGAAAGATGGTGCAAACAGACTCTAGGATGTGGCACCCTGAGGGTGGATTTAAACCAAGATCTGAGGTAGCTGAATGTTGTGAGCTCCAGGCTCTGAAGGGTACATTCCAGTAGCTGAGAGAACTGTTTCAACCTCCAAGAACTGCTCCAGCCTTGGTGAGAAATGCCCCAACTTCTAAGAAGACCTGTGTGAACCTCCCAGGCAACTGTTCCAGCCCTGAGGGAGAAGAGAAGCCCTCTCTTCCTGGCCCCTGAAAAAGAAGGGCTACATACAGCAGCTGACCACCAAGGAAGAGATATGGAAAACTGCAGACTGGTCCTCTGGTCCCATCACTGACCTGGACATTGGCTGACAAGAGCACCAAGGGTCCTGGTTCTGGGCCTTGAAAGGTTAGCTTAAGAGCACTGGGAGCCTATACCACTGAGAGGATTAAGGATGCTAGAAAATTCTTTATGAACATGACCCAACCCAAATCTTACCCTCAGGCTGTAACTGAAACTGCTATCAACATCACCCACCTTGGCCAATGAAGGACCTTAACCTTATCTGCCTGTTGACCTTGCCTACCACACCAGCAAAACCCATCCCCCATATCCATACCCCAATAATAGCAGACACCAACTCCAAGTGCCCACAACTTCACTAAGCCCCCCACCTTGCGGTCAGTGAACCTCGCCCAGGAGCTTGTAGCAATAAACTTTTCTTTACTTCTACTTGGCCTGGCTTCTGTTTCCTCCTTCCTCACCATCCTTTCAGGCCTGGTGTCTCTAAGTGTTGCTAGGCAAGGCAATAAAACTAGATCAACACACTGATCAGGAAGGGAAACAAAATCCTGGAGACAGATTGCCATTGGCTGATCAGCTCACCCTGGTGAGATCCTGGCCTTATTTTATTGATTAAATTATCATATGTGATGAAATTATTGTATGTGATATCCATCATGATAGGGGGTAGGAAAAACATTTTATTGGATTTTTTAGCTCTGGAGGGATGAGTTTGCTGCTCCCTAATTTCCCTCACATAGTCTAATGGAGACATATTTTCTGCTTTTGGTCTCAAGCTTATCAGCAAGGCATTACCTGTTTGCTCCTGGGAAACAATACTGGTAGAAATACATCTCTCATTGGTTTCCCCAAGGACTTCAGTCCCTTATCAGGTCCCCAGGACTTGGTCATCCCTCGTGATGCATGCTCATTGGCGCAGGGCAATCAAATATTTTGCTCCTACTTACTCTAGTGAGTCCTGAGATTATTATCCTTTGTTCTGACTTGCTATACATTTCTTTAGCAGCCCCACATCTAAGAGCTATTTGTTGGTGGTACACTCCTGGTTACCACTCCTGAGCATCACTGTTGTCTAGCACTCCTGGTACTCCACTTGTCTGATGGACACTAAATGGGTGAGGCAGTTGGTTCCTTGTGACTACATTAAGCTCCTTGTTTTTCCTTGTAAAATAAACCTCATATGGTGGTCACAACCTGAGGTCACTTTCAATAGTGCTTGTGTTAGCAGGTAAGAGGCAGAAGCCATCAAATTAAACAACCTCACAAGAGAAAAGCTGGTCTTTAAACCCACCACTACCACATCCATCCACCTGCACATCAACAGCAGCACAACACTGGGTAAAAAGAAACAGGATTAATGAGAGGATAAGGACCCAAGAGTCCCCAGGACAGCCCAGATCCCTGAACTCCTCACTCCAGTCCAGTAAACCAAACAAGATGAAATAGGCCAACATCAATTCCGGGTTTCCAACAAGCCCTCCCTTGTCAGGCACACACATAACCGAGACTTCTTTTCCAGGTTTCAAGCTATCCTCTCCTCAAAGGAGCACATCTCCAGCTTTTCCTAGGTTTTCTGATTTTTCCAAACCTTTCCTGCAACTACAAATCAGCTTTTCCAGATTCTCCAGGTTCCTAGGCAGTTCAGGTTGTTCCCCCTGGGCCAAAAGACTGTGGCCCCATGGCACCTGCTCCTGTCTCTTCTTTCTTCTCCTATCTGTTTATGGATGCTTTGTTCTCCCTGCATACACTCTTATGCACTCCCTCATCCCATGTTCTCATACCTGCAGGTCCTCTCATGAGGCTACCACTCCGCCCACAGTGGTATCTTCCTACACAGCTGCATCTTATTACAAAGATGGGGCCATGACCACCCAATTCAGTCCTGTCACCCTGTTACACTTGCAGGTGGAAGAACCCACAGACCACGACCTGATCTTTACTGGGCACTGTCCCTTAATTTGCATACTGCCCTTGGTATTTGTCTCCCTACTTAGTTTTGGTGCCCTGTTTGCACCCAGTTTCATTATCTTACCCAGTCTTAAGTCCTACATAAAGATCATGCTTCCAATGTGGCATCTTTTCACCACTCCAGATAAGAAACAAGTTTTTCTCACAAAGAATCATGTTTCCAAATAGCACCTTCCTGTTATTTTATACCTGAAGCCTGCGGCAGTCAGAGGTAACAGGCCTGGAAACCCAATACACAAGGACAGCGAAGATTCTTACTTGAGCCACCAAGATCCATCCAAGACAGCAACAGTTAGAAGAGCAACACTGAGAACAACAGCAGCCAAAGGGCCAGACAAACAGCCACTTAACACATCTCAGTGACATGCCCAGCTCTGGACTCTTGCCCTCTCAGGGCTACAACAGCAGCTGAGCAAAAATTAGAAACTTCTCTCTTTCAGGGTTGACTGCTAGAAGTGTCTTCATGTTCTTTGAAGATCAACAACCACAGTCAGGAAGACTGGTATTGTGAGGGCTGAAATCACTGACCCCTTGGAATCAATCCTGAAAAATGGCTGAATCTTGGGGTTTGCTTCTGCAGCTCTTTATTTCCCTATGGGTATCTCTACCCCCACAGAGTCTCTCTTGCCCTTGATCCCAAGGGGGATACCACCTACAATAATCTTTAGCTTCAGCTTTGCCTTCCAGCCCCACCTTACAAAAGCACCCACAGTCCTTTACCCTAGGCCATTGGGTGGCCTCCCTCTTTGTATACACCCTCTTCTCCTATGCTTTTCTCTAATTCTGCAGTCATATTTCTAGGGTTTTGGTAATATATATATTTTTAATAACATGTAGATGGTAAAAATTTCAAACTGCTTGAAAGGTCATATAACAAATAGTCCTCCCTTGAAAGTCAGTAGTCTCTTCCATCCTTTATTGCCAGTTTTTTTCTCTCCCCAGAGGCAATCACTGTTACTAGCTTCTTATATAACCAATGGAACATAGTCTTCAATATTCAACACTATGCAGACATATACTCCCTTCCCCTTACATTTTTACCCAGATGGTAGCATACTATACAAAGTGGTCTATTTTATGTTTTAAATTTTTCTTCCAAAATTTCCTTTTTCTTTCTTTTTTTTTTTTTTTGAGACTAGGTCTCGCTATTTTTGCCTGTGGAACTGCAGGCTCTCATTGCCCGGGGTACCACAGACTCAAGCAATCCCCAGCCTCAGCTTCCCAGGTAGCTGGGATTACAGGTGCGCACCACTACAGGCCCCGGTGGGACTTGAACCACAATCCCTACCCCTGGCTGCTTCATAGGCTGAAGCTTACAGGCATGAGCCATCATGCCCAGCCTTTCCTACTTTCCTTTTGAGTTAGCTATCTTTTTTAGAAACTATCCATTTCTTCAGTAGTTTCCAGTTGTTCTCATAAAGTTGTACATTATATTGTCCTGTAATTTAGAACAACTACAAAGTTCCCCATACCTATTGGCCTAAATGTTAATTCATCTTTCTCCACTTACAAAGTTTTGAAACAAATTTTGGGCAAGTCATACAAGTACTATCTTACTGTAAATGTTCATAACCCTACAAAATGGTAATGATTGGCAGTGTATTAAATAATGAGTTAGTTCAGAATTTTGTGAGATATACTTTCACTTAAAAATATAAAATAATTATTTTGGGGGGGAAGTTTTTGTTTCACTCCCTTCATAACCTTCCTAAGTTACTTTCAAAGAATTTTAAATCCGACCCAATCCCGTCCTTGGTAAATGAAGAGAATGGGTATTTTTAATCTGAAATAATAATGTCTAGGTATGCTGAACACTGCGTCAACAACTATTTTATGGTACATCTTCCTCTTAATACAGGATCAAGGCCTTTTTGTAAAGAGTGGCTAAGGCCAACAGGAAAGTTAAGTGGTAGCAGTTGGAAGATTTGTGGTTAGGAAGAGAGAACTAACTTTGGAGTCTGGCAAGAAAATAGAAGAGGTTGTGGGAAGAGATTCAGTAACCACATAATTGGGGGAAATCACAACTGAGATGGGAATAGGAAGCAGGGTTTGAGGCAGGAGCACTATATATAACATTCTCTTATAAGTAAAGGTTTTTAATCTACTGACCTAAATTTTAATATTATCCAGTCAGTATTTGTCCAAGTTCAGTAAATGTGTTGTCTGAAAAATTAGTGTTAAGAATATTTCCACAAGAGTAACTTGTTACCTGAGTATGCCTTGCCTCGGTACCTCTTCCCTACCTTTCTTGCCCCTCCCCTCACTTCCTATCTCTTTGGGATTTTCTTCCACCATATTCCATTCTCCTTGAGTTTTCTACTTCCATGCATTCCTGATTGCCTACGTAAAGTTGCAAGCCACTTTATATTACACCTATCTCATAACCATGTTGGTTAGAAGCAGGAAACTGATGTTCCATCTCCAAAGAGCTCTCTGGTATCCTGCACTGTTTACATCAACAGTAACTGTAATTCATTTTAGCTTGGGGTCGATGTAAACTGGAGTCAAAAACACCCAGAAAGTTCCGGAGCGAGGTAGGAAAAAGGTTGGGACCTACAATTAATTTAAAAAAGTCATTCTTACAACAGTCATCCTCTTTTAGACTGAATATTTTCAGTACACAAATCGTTTAGCAATTTGGAAGTTGTAGTTACTAAAATTGAGGAAGTTTCCTCTCTTCCCCAGAATGGGTGAAGGAGAAAAGTAATGTTGGCGGTGGGTTTGGAAACAATTTATAAAGTTCTAAAAGTTAAAGACCTGGGAAGTGTCTGGGGTACCGGCGGGGCAAAAGCAACAGCAGAGGGAGCACGGGCTCGGGAGGCCAGGCTTGGGGAGGCTGGCCTCTGAGCCTTCTCAGGCGAGTCGGAAATGGATGAGTGGAATCGGTGGGGTGCCGGTGGAGCAGAGAGCTGGAGTCCTGTAGAACCATCTGATAATTTGGGCTGAGTGGTAAAGATGAGTGTTTCCATCAGAATTCGCGGCCCCGCAAAAAAGACCTGAGGCGAGGTGACGCGGACGATTCCCGCAGGGCAAGACACTGGGAAGGGCCTTTGCCAGGCGCCTTTCAGTGACGTGACTGCCGCGCGACGATGTGCCCTCCTACTGCGGGCTCCACGTCTCAGTTTTCGCAGTGGCCTGTGGGAGCGGCCCGGGAAAAGGAGGGTCAAAATGGCGGAAGCGGTTGAGTCTCCAGGAGACCTCGGGACTGCATCGCCCAGGCCCTTGGTGAGCTTGGGATCTGCGGCGAAAGGGACCGAGGGGTAGGCAGAATACTCCTTAAGGAATTCGGGTGACGGGCTTAATGGCCTTAGAGAGCTGGAACCTTTTCCTCCCGCAGGCCCTTCCCTATACCAGAACCAGTTCCAACACTGCACCTGTTCTTTGGGCTAACCGCTCTCCTCGTTCCTCCGCGCCTTTTGGTGAAACTCCTGTTTATTTTCTTCTCCTATAAGCCCAGGGCTTGTTCTCCAACCCTACACTATGTTAAGTGCCGAACTTTAAGTAATTTCTTATTTATTTTCCGGTGCCCCCTCATTTTATCAAGACTTGTCACTAACCCATGTTGGAAGAGAAGCGTTTTAAGATCAACCAGAGCTTGCGTCCCATGTAACGTGTTGCTTCTAATGTGGTTTTTGGTTTGCTCAGTGAACCTCTGTAGGATTGGTTTAATCCCTGGCCTTCCTGGTGCAGTTCCTTGCCATCCTTTTTATGACACTCTCTTATTCCTGTTTCTACAGGGAATAGAATATCCATAGCAGGCCGGACGCGGTGGCGCATGCCTTTAATCCCAGCCTAAGAAGGGAGGCTGAGGCTAGGAATTTCTTGAGCTCAGGGATTCAAGACCCGCCCCAGCAACATAGCTAGACCTAGTTTCAAAAAAATAGTTGGGCGTGTGTCACCCGCCTCTGATACCAGCTATCTAGGAGGCTGAGACTGAGGATCTCCTGAGTCTGCGGGATCCCAGATCCGATCCGGGATCTGTACTACTCAGATCTGGTCCCGGATTGGGACTACCCCGGGCAACATAGCAAGACCTAGTCTCAAAAACAAACAAACAAACAAACAAACAAACAAATAAATAAATAAATAGATAAATAAATAGAATATCCATGGCAACTACAAGCCAACACCCAGACAAGTATTTAAGAACACAGGTTTTGAAGTTAATTTTACTTGGTCTGGAAAACACCCACTCTTCTGCTTTTGTGAATGTGGCAATTCATTTCATGGAGAGTGCCTTTGTAAAATGGAGCTTAAAATACTTCCCTCATAGAGTTTTTAGGAAGATAAGATGACATAATTAATGGAAAGTGTCTAATTACTGCCGTGAACCAAGGCATATAATTAATTCAGCATTCTATCCCTAAGTCCCTTTTCAACTGTGCTTAGTTATGACCCAAATAATGTTTAGTAGTTGCTCAATAAATGGTACTTTCTTTTTCTCTGTTTTAAATCACAGTTTAACATAGGTGAAATTGATGCTAATCCTGGTTTTTCTTAGCTGTGTTTATTCATCTCTTCATTCAGCAGATAATTTTTGTGCATCCACTGTATTCCGGACACTATTTTAGAGACTAGGGATACAGTAGTGAACGAGAATATGTAGATCCAAGTTCTCATGGAGCTGTATGACTCTTGAGAAAATTGCTCTGAACCCTAGTTTCCTCATTTGAAAAATGGGGATGGTAACTCATCACAGAAAAATGTGAGAACTAAATGAACTAATATATACATATTAATTTACAGGTATTTAGCTGTTTTTAGTTCCCTTTTATCTAAACTGCTCCACCCCTTGTTTACAAACATTTTGCCAATTAATTTCACTGGTTCTGGTCACTCAGTATTCACTCTACATTTATTCAACAGATATTTATTGAACTCCTACAATGTATAATCACTATTCTAGTTACTTTAGGAAACACAAATGGCCTGACCTTATGGTACTTGCATTCTAATTTGTAGAGATAATGTTAAATAGCCACACATTAGAGAAAGTTACACATAAGATATTAAGGAAATTTAAAAGAAGATACTATCTATGTAGTAGAAGTTATAGTTAAGAACAACTACAAAATATGAGAAGGATTTTAAATTTCAGTTGAGCCTAAGCTATTTATGATGCAGTCTTCCACTCTGTGCAAGGATTATGCTAGACATCCTTTGTGTTTTTCTAAACAACTATTTCAGTAGGTGTGTTTATTAATAAATTTTTACTGAGGTTACATTGGTTTGTAGCACAAGTTACAGGTGTACAGTAGTTTTGTTGTAAGCAGACATCTGTAAATTGTACATCATGATCACCGGCAAAAGTCCATTTTCCATCCATCACCATACTGTTGATCCCCTTACCTACTTCACACACACACACACACACACACACACACACACACACATACACACTCACACTCCATTACTTTCACTTCTGGTACCCACCAATCTGTTTTCCATATTGAAGAGTTAGTTTTTGCTTTTTTTTTTTTGAGACTAGGTCTTGCTCTTTTTGCCCGTGGAACCACAGGCTCATGTTGCCCGTGGTACCATGGACTCAAGCAATCGCCAGCCTCAGTTTCCAAGGAAGCTGGGATTACAGGTGCGCGCCACCACACCCAGCCATTTTTTGGGACTAGATCTCGCTGTGTTGCCCCAGGCAGGACTCGAACCATGATCCTCAGACCCTGCTGTAACTCCGTGAGCTGTCGCTTACAGGCACGCAACACCATGCCCGACTAGTTTTTCCTTTTTTGTGTTGGTTCATTTCTATCTTCCACATATGAGTGAAATCATAGGGTATGTGTCTTTATTATATTTACGTAGTTCACCATGTATAATCCTTTCAAGATACATCTATGTTGTTGCAAATGACAGAGCTCATTTTTTTATAGCTGAATAGTACTTCATTGTGTTTATCTACGCCTTTATCCATTCATCTGTTAGCCAATTATGTGGCTTTAAAGCTATGTTTTATTTGCAGATGAGTTTAGACTCGGAAGTTTGATGATTTCCCTATGGTCAGTTAATGTTCAAACCTGAAAATTAAATCTCAATCTGCTTCTGAAGCCCAGATTATTTCCATTTATGCTACATAGTCTCTTACTGGTGAAAGTACAGAGATTGGGAGGTATTTATTCAATACCTGTGACTGAAGTGGGCAAGTATTAGAATATAAGCCTTAAAAGATAAAGCAACTGACTTATGGAAGCAGTATGGAACAGTGGTTAGGAATGTGTGTTCTTGGGTCAGATTACCTCAGTTTGAGTCTAAGCTCTGACATTTAACCAGCTGCAGAAATTGGAGAAATTATCAGTCCCTCCTTACTTCAGTTTTCCCAGCTGCAAAAGTAAGTATTATTTCTCATTGGCTACTGAGCTTGGGGGTTTAATTGACAAGGAGCCAGTGAAAAATTTTGAGGCAGGAGTGGTGAAATCATGAATTTGATAGCATGATAGAATTAGAATTACTGTGGGGAATGTCCATAATCTAGGAGACCAGAGAAACTCTTGCAATAGTTCTGAGAAGAGGTGATGACTGTCTGAATGGACTACTGACAGTGGAGGGAGATATGAAGATTTGAAAGGCAAGGTAGGAGCCTTGAGGGTTTGCAGTGCTAGGGTAACTGTATCTTAGATTACTGTTTTTCAGACTTTAATGTGCACAGTAATCATCTGGGGAATCTTGTTAAATTGCAGATTCTAATTCAGTAGGGTTGGGATGAGGACCATGGTCCTCATGGATGAGCTGCAGCTCCTGCTCCCAGTACCACATTTTGAAAAGTAAGGCTATGATCACTTGGGAGGACATCGCTGCCCTGAACAGAAATATGTATGAGAATCCTAAAATTTGACTAATTTAATTCTGGACCTGTTGAGGTTAGGATACTGACAGGCCATCAAATAGATATGCAACAGTCATTTGGGCTCTAAAACCTGGGTTTCAGAAGAAGTCAGAACTAAAGATGTTGCATTTAGGAGTCATTTTCATAGTTTTGAAAGGACAGAATCTTGGGTAATGTCTGTTGCATGTCTATATAGAGAGCAGGAAGAAGAGCTATAAAAATGGCTGTAGCTGATGAAAGGGCTAGCTAGAGACTATGTCAGTAGTCATCATCCTGCACAGACACTCACACTCCTTGGAGCAGGTCTTTTGTTTTGTTTTGTTTTTTGATATTTTTATTTTGTAATTATCATACAACATCAGTCATGTTTGCATGGTTGTATTGTACCCCTTATTTCCCACCATACCCCCTCTTCACCTCCTTACCCCCTCTGTTCACTCCAACTCCTCTTGCTTCAAGCTGTTGGTCTCTGTTTGGCCCATGGGGCTTTTCTTTTTTGTTTTGAAACTATGTCCTTTTTCCCCCTTGGGTTGGACTGGCCCTCCTGGACAGCAACAGATGAGGCTGCTCAGATCTCCAGGAGTAGCTGAGGCAGATAGGGCGTAGGGCAGATGTGGTATGCTTCTCCAGGATAGTTTCTGGTGTCTGTCATCTGTTGCTGGTTCTGTGTCTTCTGGGTTTGAGAATGTAACTCCCAGCCGAAAGTGGTGAGGTGTTCGCTGCTGGGGCAGACTTCCTCAGGTGGTTCGTTGAGCTCCTCTCCTCTCTCTTGTCATCAATTCTGCCATGGGGTCACAGCCGCTCATGGTGATTTTCTTCTCCCATTGATTGGCAAAGGAGGCAGCCTCTTAAACATTGTACATTGCTGTGGGCCCAGGGTTTGTTTCCCCAGTGCTAGAGATGATGCAGGCAGGAATCTGTGACAGGCCACCTCATTCACTGGTGTCTCCTTTCTGTCTTGTTGGTTTCCAACACCATGCTTGTCCCACCCAGGTTGTGAGTGCATCCAGGGTCATTATTCACTACTCCTCTGCATTATAGCTGCTGCTGGAGAAACTGTATTCTTCATCCCTAGTGCAGGTCTCTTAAGGTTGGAGTAAACCGTAGGGGGACCCCCACCTCACCCCAGCAGAGGTGCTCAGCCCCACCCCCTGCCCACATGGAGGCAGAGACCAGCTTCCCCAGCCTGAGATCCCTGGGCCTGGAGTCCCCGAGACCCTGAGGTCCTGGTGGGATAGGACTCACCCTTGCCATCCACCCCCGCCAGCAACCTAAGCTGCAGCAGGGGTACACTGGACCTCTTCTCCAAAGGCCGAGCTAGGCCTTTTGGACTGAGCTGGTTCCTGCTTGATGTTCCCCAGTTGTTGACTCCTTTCTCTCTTTAGTATTTTGGTCAGTAGTATAATGCATTTGCTTGCAGCCACTTTCTCAAGGCTATAGTCCCTACTTTAAATATTTGTTTGGGGTCTCTACCTGTTCCCCTTAAGCCTAAGTCAGGCAGCAAAACATGTCCATGTATTCTGTGTACACATGCATATATGGCATGAACCTTTGTACATGGGGAAAGGGGAGGGATAAGACTTCATCCTTATGGAGGGGTTAATCAGAGAGCAGAAAGCACTAAGTGAGGACCTGAAAGTCCTGTCTCATATGTGGCGCTGGAGGGCAACAGGTCCTGACTCAATGTCATTAGCTTTTGATATATTGAGGAAGGGGGTTAAGTGGGGGATAGAATGGGAATCACATGACATTTCAATGACTTTTATGACTTCTGAAACAAATTAGGTTTAGGTCAAACCTAGCAGGTTAAGGATATAGCACTTTATAAGATTGCTCTTATTTCAGATACCAGCCATAAATTCCAGCAATACCTCACTTCTGACCTATTGCCTGTAAATTCAAGGAGTCCCTCAAGTTTCATGATTCACTGGCATCCTATAGAACTCAAAACAGCACCATATTTACAACTGTAGTTTTATCATAGCAAAAGGTTACAATTCAAAATAGCAAAAAGGGGAGATATTAGGGTGAAATCTGGGAAGATCCCTAACACAAAGCTTCCTGTCTTCTCCCTGTGGAGTCAGGATCCTGTTAACCTCCAGATACATTAGTGTGTGACAATATGCAGAATATTGACAACTAGAGACACCCATATAGCTCGAGGTTTTGTTGGTATTTTATTATATAAGTATGATTTGCTGCATCATTTTCTCTTCCTCTTCCCCAAAGACCAGATTTGTATCACATGACTCAACTCCAATCCTCTAATATTGTGTTTGATTTTTCTGAATTATCCCCCATGCCTAGTTATTCCATTAGCAAAGATGATCTACCTTGACTCAGCTAGTAGCTAAATTATTAGGGCCCACCATGAATAGCAAAAATACTATCATTTGGAAATTCCAAGGTCTTAGAGGTTACCTCCAAGGAATAGGTTCCAAATTCTTTATTGTACCATAGTGACTGAACTGGGATTGATTCTCTGAGCCCTTGCTGTGTGTCTGCTACTAGGTAATAATACATTTCTTACTCAACAATCCTTTGATGATGCTACTGTCACTTTTACTAATGAGAAAAGTGAGGAACAGAAAGGTTAAGGAACCTGCTCGGTGTTATACAGGTAGTAACTGATGGAGTTGAGATTTGAACCCAGGTTGTCTGGCTCCAGTTCTCTTAACCAGTACTTTCCAGGTGCCATATGTTGAACATTGACTATATGTTAGGGGCTATGCTGATATTATCTAATCACTATAGTAGTATTGCTTTCAAATGAGAACAGAGCCCTATTTGTCCTCAAACCCCATTCCTTCTACTCTGCCCTGCCTCCTCTAGCAATAGCAAGCAGCAAGAAATTTGAAAAGAGCTGTGCTGTATATTGAAAAGGCCATATGGTAGTAGTGAATAGAAAATGTGACATCATCTGCGCCTGCATGTTTATTGCAGCACTATTTATAATTACAAGGACATGCAAACAACCCATATGTCCCAAAACGGATGAATGGATGAAAAAGATGTGGTATATATACACAATGGAATATTACTCATCAATTAAACATGACAAATTAGATGAATTTATGATAACATGGACACACCTAGAAGAAATCATATTAGCAAAAACAAGTCAAAAAGATAAAGACAGACACCAAATGGTTTCACTATTGTATGGGACTTGGGAAAGATAAACAAAAAGCTATGAAGAAAAGTCAAAAACAAAACAAAACAAAAAGCTAACAACCAAGTTGAAGTATACAACTCTAGGTAGGGGGGGGGACAGAGGGGGAATGATCAGGGAGGGTGGGGGGAATCCTGGGAATTACAAAGATGTGAAATTTATATTTAAATAAATTATTTGATGTTTAAAAGAAAAAGAAAATGTGACATCAGAAAGGGTCAGTTTCACACATTAAGTGCTGCAGAATATTCAAAGGTAAAAGTGAGGAAGGATTTCTTGACTATAAGATCATGATTAAGAGCAGTGCCAATAGAGTGGGAAGACCAGTGCCAGATTACAAAAGGATTAAGTGAATTGGAAAATGAAGAGCTGTTTGACCTGAGAAAGGAGAGCATGAGGAGTACATTGAATGAATGATAGAAACAGGGAAATGATATGTTTCAAAGTTTTAATAAGGAAACTTTCAAATATACAAAAAATATAATAAACCCTATGTACCTGTTTTGTCATTCTTATTTCATCTTTCTCTCTACCACAGTTTTTTATGACATATTATCTTAGCCTTTTTATTTTGAACTAATTTTGCATATATGGAAAAGTAACAAAAATGATCTAGAGAGTTCTGTGCTACCCCTCTAGTTTGCATTACACATAGCCATAGACAGTGATCAAAACCTTTTGATGTGTGGTCATGGATGAGATTGTCTGCTATTTTTGTTCCTCAGTAAATATATTTTTTCCTCTGACTACAAGATTTTCTTGTTATGTTTGCTTTTTTGTAGTTTGACTGTGTCCAGGTTTGTGGATTTTTGGTTTTATCTTTATTTATCTTAGTTGGTATTCTTTGGATTGGATCTGTCATTTCATGTTTACATTTTATGTAAATTTTTTGGAAAAAATTTACCCATTATCTTTCAAATATGTTTTCAGATCTATTGTCTCTCTCTTCTCCTAGGATTCTGATTTTGAAAACATTAGACTCCTTAATATTGAGAGAATACTCTAACTTGTTTCTGTTTGTTTGTTTTCAACTTTGTTGACATAATTAATGTAACATAAGTGTACAACATAAAGATGGATGATTTTTAACTTTCTTTTTGTGTCAATGATTTTTACTGGCTATTGCTAATATTTATACTGGTGAAGGCTTTGTTATTCTATCCACTTATTTTGAGCATTTATCATTTGTCTATTACAGTTCCCATGTCTGCAGAAATTCATTATTTGTACATATGCTTTTTCTACTACAGTCTTAACATATTAAATGTTGTTTTTTAAATGTTTTTTGATAATTTTAATAGCTGGTTCATCTCAGAGTCTGGTGTTGATTACTTTGTCTCATAGCAGTGGGTTTTGTAGTGTGTGTGTGTGTGTGTGTGTGTGTGTGTCTATATTGGGAAAAGTAATTTTCTTTAATGAAATGCTGGCTATCATGTATAGAACAACATACACTGGAAATAGCACATCTTTTTCTACTAAGTTGTTACAGTCAGAAATTGAACTGTTTGGGTTCTTGCTATGGGAATCTTCAGTGTGTCACCAGCTACAAATTCCTCTCCTATTACTTTGTGTGTAGTGTAGGTGCTGGTTTTCCAGTGTTTTTCTTTACATTCCAGTTTCACGCTCAGCTTTCTGTTTCCCTTTGCCCTGGCATAAAATAGCGAGTCATTTTCCAAGCTCTAGCTCTTTTAACAGTAGACTGCTGTTGCTGTCACTCTTTGCTTGTTAGGTTGGTAATGGGAGGAAGGTGGGTTTTTTTATTCAGCTGCCACCTTAGGCAGACCACGGTTCTGGTTCCCTGAGGTGATCTCAATGATCCTGTCCTTCCCCCAGCCTGAGGAGAATTTAATAATGGTCTAGCTTCAGCATGGTTTCCTACCCCCTCCCCAGGAATAGAGAAATTTGTCTTTTCCCTTTTCCCAGCCACAGTGGGGTTTTCACATTGTGCCTTGGAGGCAACAGTTTGCTCATCTTCCCCCTGCAGCTTTAAGGCTTTTATTCTGTAGGGGTAATGGGTACCATTCCTAATATCTGGACTAAGTGGAACTCTAAAGAGGATCATGAGCAAATGAGTGTGAAATTCCCTTGCGTCTTTGCATCCAGGGGCTTTATACTGTCATATTAATCAACACTTAGGAAAGAAAAAGACAGAATCCACATAGTTTCTCTAATATATGGGGCATAGGAAAAACAAACAAAAGGCCAGGAGGAAAAGTCAAAACAAGCTGAAAAACAAACTGAAGTTCACAACCTGGGCACCAGGGGGTGGGGGGGTTGGGGGGTTTTGAGGGAGGGAACGATCTGGGAGGGGAGAGCCCGGGAATTACAAAGATGTGAAATAATTATCTATATAATAAAGTATATATATATATATATATATATATATATATATCACTTAGCCTTCAGCATTTAAAGTTGTAGCTGAATTCTTTCTAGTCACCCATGTAACGCCCAGAGCTGTTTCCCATGTTCATGTTCCATTTCTTCTTGGAAGTGTCTGTCTTTTCTGATATTTCATTCGGACAGTTTGGTTATCCTGCAATCTTCAATTTCTGATGTGTTCATGGAAAGTTATGATTTTGTAGTTTATCTAGTTTTTTTCATTGCTTTGCTGGGAAGGATGCTCTTTCCAACTTTCTGTATCCTACTCAGAAATCAAATTATTTGAAATAGTTGCTCTCTTTGTGAATATGTATTTAATTCAATGTAGAAATTTGTTCCATTTTTCTTGTAGTTTTAGACAGTTTTTAATTTTTTTGTTTTAAATTATTATTTAATAATTATGTGTATTGTTTTTATATGATTTCAAGCATTGTTTAAGGACAGAGATATGTTCTGAGACTGTGTCTTTTTTTTTTGAGACTAGGTCTCGGTATTTTTACCTGTGGAACTGCAGGCTCATGTTGCCTGGGGTACCACAGACTCAAGCAATCCTCAGCCTCAGCTTCCCAAGTAGCTGGAATTACAGGCGCGTACCACCACACCCAACTATATTTTTTGGAACTAGGTCTTGCTACGTGCCCCCGTCAGGACTTGAAAAGTGATCTCTGGCCCCCGCCGCGGCTTCCTAGGCTGCCGCTTGCAGGCATGTGTTGCCATGCCCGGCCTACAATCTATCTTTAGATGATTTTGTTGTTGTGGAATATCATAGCATATCCTTACACAAGCCTGAATTGTATACCCTACTAATTACCTAAGCTATATGATATTGTCCTTTGCTCCATTGTTAAATATACTGCCCGTTGTTGACTGAAAGGTCATTCATCATGTGCATGATTATAGCTCTTCAGAGACAACTTCCATTCCTTACAGCTGCAAAACACCTCATTTGGTGAATGAATATCCTTCATTCAGATAGTCCTTTGTTAGTGGGCATTTGGGTTATTCTCAGGATTTTGCTTTTACTAAACTAATAAAGTTGGATTGAAAAACCTTGTGCATATGTCTTTGGCATTTTTACCATTTTATCATTAGTTTCCCAAAAGTGGTATCATTCAAAGTGTGATCCATTTATGAATTTATAATACACTGACAAGATAGTTTAGTACCATTTTGCATTCTCACCAGCAGTGTGTGTACTCTTTCCCAGTTTCACTTGCAGAATATGTTGTCAAAGTGTAGGATTTTTGCTCATCTATATGGTGAAAAATTTTATCTCAGGTAGTCTTTAATGGGTGAATTGAGAAGTTTTTCATAAATTCTCTAAACTTATTCTTGCTAAAATTTCAGCCTCCTTGTATTCAATTTACCCTCATGTTGCCTTCAAAAAAATAATGTTCATTGGGCTAAAAACCATGTAAGAAGGAATTACTTCTATTTTCTTAGGAATTTTAATCACAGTAATTAAATTTTGCCACAAGCATAAAAATTTAAAGTTTGAATTCTTGTAATTCACTTTGGAAATGTTATTTCATCTGTGGTTGCCAGATAACCTGATAAAAAGATTGTATTTTGTTGTTCCCTTGATCTCTGTTCCCCTTTAGACTTCATAATGCTCCTTTTAAATCAAAAGAGGCCATTAGCTCCTACCAAGGAACAGAAATGCACCAGAACTGTGGCTCTACTAAGCAGTTACTGCTTTTAAGTGGCTCTACAATTTGGCTAGCTCATGTCATGTGAAGATTTCATGCTTGAAAGAAACCATGTAATTGAGGTCAAGGAAGTTTCTATGCCATTTTCCCCCTTATATGCCATCTCCTCTTTAAAAGAAATAAGCATCTGAGAATTTGGTTAACTGTGTGACTTAATGTTATGTGAGCTAATGCTTTAAAGAAATGTAGAACCCTACAAAAAGATAACTCCTGTTCTCTAGAATCTGATATCTTTGAAATGTTACTATTTATTACAAGCTTTAATTTTTTTCCAAACCCTTCTTAGTTTGCAGGTCTTTCAGATATATCCATCTCACAAGACATACCTGTGGAAGGAGAAATCACCATTCCTATGAGATCTCGTATTCGGGAATTTGACAGCTCTACATTAAATGAATCAGTTCAGAATACCATTGTATGTTGGACTGGTTGAGAGAACTTCTGTACAGTATTATGGGACTAAATAACTAGTGGCACTTTGTAATATTTATTTATTGCAGTTTAAGATTCTACCCTAGAGAATAGTTTGTTACAGCCTTTTTTGACAGCAGATTGACTCTAATGGATATTACGAAACTTAAAATGTCCAAGTCTTTTTAAGTTGATAATTCTGCTTCTGGAGATACAGTAAAAAGGAAAAAAGAAAAATACTCATCTACAAAGATGTTCATTATACCATTATGTTTGATAGAGAACAGTTGAATAATAGGAAACACTGGTTAAGTAAGTGATATTACATCTTTTTGCTGGATTGGTAAACATTTAAAATCATGTTTATAAGGAATGAGGATGAAGAAATTTAAAGATGAAAAATTGGGCAGAATTATCTCAACTCTGTTTTGAGAGTTTGCATTTTTTATTGCTATATTCTTTTTCAAATATCTTGATTTTGGGAGGGTCTGGCTGCTGGAACTCCTTTGCCAGTTAAATTGGGAATACTGGAAGTTATTTTATTGTGAGGAATGTAGTAGCAGGAACAGCTTTTAATAAGCTTTTATTTTAGTTTATTTAAGTAGCATATTAAGTACCATATTTTTTTTTACAAAGTTTTAAAAAATCAAAACAGGATTTGTGGATGTGCTCAAGAGTTATATGTTGGTATATGGAGCTAACGGAAAGAGTATGCTCTATCTCTGGATTCTATAGAGTAAGAGTGGGACTGGAATTACAGCTCTGAAATTCAATGAAGGAATCCCAATAGAAGGAAAGAAAAGAAATTTTAGCCATTAAGAGGGGGCAACTGGAAACCTTGTTCATCACAATATACCAAGATATTTATGTCTTTTAGATGCGTGATCTAAAAGCTGTTGGCAAGAAATTCATGCATGTTTTGTACCCAAGGAAAAGTAATACTCTCTTGAGAGACTGTAAGTATATGAGGTTTTTCAGAATTTTTGGCTTCTCAGCATACCTTATTATTTTATAAGGCAAAGGATGGTAATAAAACTGATATTTTACACTATGAAAAAAATATATATTAATAAATATGTAAATTCAATATTTGAAAAGAATAACATTTAGAATAGAATTGCTGAGCTAGAAGATTTTGCTTAATAATATTTTGTCCTCATGAAATAGACTATATGCTCACCTACTGTAACAGAACTATAAAAAATGTTTTTGAAAGTTGCAAACACATAGACTCTTTATTCAGTCAAAGAGCTAATAGTTAGCTTGGCATGGTGGTGCATGCTTGTAGGTGGCAGCCTAGGAAGCCACGGCCGGGGCTAGGGATCACAGTTCGAGTCCCATTGGGAGCACGTAGCGAGACTTAGTCCCAAGAAAATAGCTGAGCGTGGTGGCACACGCCTGTAATCCCAGCTACCTGGGAAGCTGAGGCTGGGGATTGCTTGAATCTGTGGTACCCCAGGCAATGTGAGCCTAATTGCCTAAAATAGTGAGACCTAGTCTCAAAAAAAAAGAGCTGACAGTCTCCAAGGGAAAGGCAAAATGTTTAAATGCTAAAAACAGTGTTTACAATAAATTGTGTTCTTATTTAGGACTTATTCCAAAAGGTATTAAACTTTTTATTTTTCTTTTCAAATATTCTTGGTTTTCTTAATGCCCTTTATCAGATTGAGTGGTTTGTCTCCAAATTAATAGAAAGGTTATATATGACTATACCTTCTATTTTGGCAACATATCAGCTATAATACTGAGATATTGAAAATGTAATAAATATGCCAGCACTGTGTGGAGACTGGGTGCAATATCAGAATCTTTTTCAACATAGTGCACTGTGAGTTGGAGCTGACTTATGGCTTGCTTCCATATGTAGTAAGAAGAGCATGGGCAAATCTCTTTTCAAATGGTGGTTCCATCACCAATTGTGTGATCTTGCATAAGGCAGTTATGCTTTCTGAGATTTCTTTCTCTGTTAAAATGGAGATAATAGTATGTGTTTGCTGATGAGAATCAGAGGTAAAACATATCACCCACATTTCATAGCATCTGTCATTTAATAAGCACCCCATAAATGGTAGGTATTATTTTAGTGCCTTCCCCTATACACATTATCTTTTTAATCCTTAAAACAACTTTGTAAATTGTAGGAGTTATACCTGTTTTAAAGATGTAGAAAATGAGTCTCAGTGAAGTTGAATGTTTTGTCAAGATCACACAGGCAGGATTAGAATCCAGTTTTCAAATTCAGTATCTTTTCCAGTCTGCCAACTAGTGTGTTAGCTTTGTAATCAATGATTGAATACTACCCATGGCATATGTTGCAATCCATTCCCAAACTTATGGGGATAGAAAGGCTGGCACAACATTTCTGCCCTACCATGTTATCATAGCCCTGGCAGGGTGGCAAGGAAAAAAAATCACTTTGAAAAAAAATTTAAGTAAAATCACACTGAGATACTTTACACCGATTAGGGTGGCTTCTATCAAAGAAATGATAATCAACAAGTGCTAATGAGCATTTGGAGAAACTGGAATCCTTGTGTATTGCTGTTGGGAATGTAAAATGATACAGCCATTGTGGAAAACACTATGGTGGTTCTTTAAAACATTAACTATGGAATTGCCTTATGATCCAGCAATCACTTCTGGCTATATAGTCAAAAGAATTGAAAGCAGGAACTTGAATGGATATTCATACACCCTTGTTTATAGCAACCCTATTCTTAATAAACAAAAGGTGAAACAGCTGTATGTCTGTCGATGGCATATTACTTAATCTTATAAAGGAATGAAATTCTCGTGTGCTGTAATGTGGATGAAACTTGAAGACATTATGCCGAATAAAATAAGCCTGATACAAAAGGACATATATAATTGTATTATATTAGGTATATATAGCAATGAAATTGATAAAGACAAAAAGTAAAATGATAGTTTCTAGGGCCTGAGGAGGCATAGGGATTTACTGTTTAATGAGTTAGTTTTAGTTTAGAAAGATGTAAAGTCCTGGAGAGGGATGGTAGTGAGCAACAAATATCCTCAATACCTATAACTTGAAAGTGATCAAAATAGTAAATTTGTGTTATATACATTCTACAACAATAAAATCGTTTTATAATACTGTTAGAATTTTTTTTTATGAATTGAGTAAAAATCAACCCATTTTAAAAAGTCAGCATATTAATGTGAATGATACTTGAATTCGGTTTTTCAGTTAAGTTGAAAATTTAGCAAGAATACCAAGAATTTTACCAGAGTGCTTATGGATTACCACTTTTTAAAAAAATCTTTTCCAAGCTTTTCACAGTGGTATAAAGCGTACTTCCGTAATTTTATAAAATTATATATGTACACACGCATATTTATCTTAGGTAAAGGTTGGATACATATGAGGTTAAAGTTAGAAATAGAAACTTATACAAAGGGACACCTGTACTCAGATGTTTATTGCAGCACTATTTATAATTGCAAGGACATGGAAACACCCCAAATGTCCCCAAACAGACAATTGGATGAAAAAGATGTGGTATATATACACAATGGAATATTATTCATAAATTAAAAATGACAAATTTGATGAATTTGAGCTAACAGGATGGACCTAGAAGAAATCATATTAGCAGAAACAAGTCAGAAAGAAAAAGACAAAAACCAAATGGTTTCACTAATATTTGGGATATAGGAAAAACAAACAAAAGGCTAGGAGGTAAAGTTAAAACACGCTAACAACCAAACTGAAGTACACAACTGGATGTGGGAGGATGGGTGGGAATGGTCAGGGAGGAGAGGTGGTGGGGTGAACCCCACCATTTTTCCAGGAAAATAAATGAATATATTTTAAGTAAAATAAAATAAAGTTAGAAATAGTATATGTGCTTTTTTCTTATTTGTTCAGGGAAGTAATTGTGATTTTAGTTGTATATAATTGAACTGTTGACGTATTATTCACCCAACAACTATTGATTGAGAGCCACTGTGCTTTAGACCTGATGTGGGCAGAACCTGTTAGTTTTCAAAAAGCTTTTGTGTTACTTGTCAAAATTTAACCTTATGAAATTATCAATGTTAGACTGTTCTTTCACCTCAAGAATAGCAGTTCCATACCAATTCTGTGTAATAATGATAAAATCAGAGCCATGCAACAGAGTGTAAAGAAATTTAAACTAGAAATCAGAAGTCCTAGATTTAGGTTTCACCTCCACACTTAACTCTATAAACTTGGGCAATTCACTTCTTTCTCAGTATCATTTTTGTATATTTATGAGATGAGCCTGATTATGCTTGTGTGGTATAATGTAGTCTCAGGCTGGTGAGTTGACTTTGCTTACATCCTTTTTGAAGGCACAGGGTGGGGCATCCAGGTCTTTTGGCTCCTTGTCCATTGACCTTTAACTATAGCCTGCTGAAATTACTAGGATGGAGGAGAGGTGATTTGTGGGATATGAAATAGATAAAATTTAAGGAATAGATAAAGCAAGGCATTCATAATTGGGAAGGGAGGTCAAGTAGGGGGATAAGGATATGAGAAGGGTTGTGCAGACATGAGAGCTTTGATATCTGAATTTTAGAAGTGGGAAAGGTAGACAATGAAATAAATATAGAAAATACTATATGATTGTTAATAGTAATGTCTTTTCTTGCCTTGTAGGGGATTTGTGGGGCCCTTTGATCCTTTGTGTGACACTTGCATTGTAAGTACTTATATTTCCTTTCTTTGGCATTTGAGGTAGGCCAGATTTGTTTGTGGTACTAAAAAATTGAGGGTATTTTCCCTGAATATTTCACTTAGAATTTCTGTGGTATGTTGTACTCCTTATTTGTTTAAATCTAAATTGTTGTTTTCCAGATCAGTTCATAGAGCGAAACTAAAGATTTGAAAATTATGCCCACCTTTGTTTGACAATGATTTCTTAGCTGTTTTTAGCCATGTCTTTTCTTTTTTCACTAAAAAAATTTTTTTTAAGTTTTATTGCCTTTGCCATTAATTGACATAACTATGTAACTTGGTGTTATCCAATGTAGAAACTTCTGTTTTTTGAGGAGAATTCCCAAATACATAATTTTATATGAAATCTCCCAATTTTAAAGTGTAATCTTGAATTTCAGACAATTTTGAGTATTGAATGCTCCAACAAACTCAAGTCTAAAAGCCACATTTGGCCTTCAGTTTATACTATCTGCTTAATCAAAAGAAGATCTTCAGTAATCCATTTAAACAGTTCCAACAAAGTACTTTGAAATATTCCTTGTAGTCCTATGACATTTGGAATTTGAGATAAGAAGTCTTTACAAATAATTATCATTGGCCTTTTACACAGATCTTTAGGTGAGGTACAGGGCAAATTTTTCTCTGATACAAGATTTATAAACATATTAACCGTCTTGCTCTAAGTAAAAGATTAGGCTTTTTTCATGCCATTTCCTTGTCACAGAATGCTTCAGAGAGGCTCTGCAGATAGTGAAAAAGATGGAGGGCCCCAGTTTGCAGAAGTCTTTGTCATTGTCTGGTTTGGTGCAGTTACCATCACTCTCAACTCAAAACTTCTTGGAGGAAATATGTGAGTATTATAAAGATGTATCTTTTTTCCCCCTTGGTGGGTAGACATTTTAAGAAAGTCTGTCTAAATAGATGTTTTGTAAAGAGAAAAATGAAAATAAATGAAGGTTAAAGAGAAAGTTCTTTAAAAAACCACTGAACAGAGATAATTGAATTAAATTTAAGTATCTGTGATCCTTTGATAACTTTCAGGTACTGTCTCCAATTCTTGATATCATAGAGTTTTTTTTGTGTGTGTGTGTATGTGTGTGTGTGTTGGAAAGTATTGCTCATTATTGGAAACCCATGGTTGATTGCTTTCAAAAATTATTTAACACACAGAAAAGATTAAGAACCTCTACCTTCTCAATAGAAGGAGGTCTTTTTGAGTTAGAGTAGATCATCTGTTATTCTAGAAAGGTGACCATTACAGATTTTAAGAGGCGAGGTGGAAGAGAGTAGGAAGAGAAAAATTAAAGCCTATGTTTAATATAGAGCCTTATCCTCATAAAGTCAATGTTAAGATATAGGTCTCCTGTATCTGGAGTCAAATAACAATCCATGCTACATAAACAACTATGTAATAAATTGATGGTACAGGTCAACTGTGTTTATGATTTTTATGAATTTATGTTGTTTTATTTTAGATCTTTTTTTCAGAGCCTCTGTGTGCTGGGTTACTGTATACTTCCCTTGACAGTCGCAATGCTGGTTTGCCGACTGGTACTTTTGACTGATCCAGGACCAGTAAACTTCATGATCCGACTTTTTGTGGTGATTGTGATGTTTGCCTGGTCTATAATAGGTAAGAATATGCTTATCTCTGTAGTAGCCGAGAAGGCAAAAACATGAGTTAGAAATGAAGACCAGTTAAATGAAGAGCAGTGTAATTCCTAAGTCACATGTGAGTGAGTGATATGACTCCTGCCAATCATACATAGAATACTGTGCTCTTAAGTAGGCTACAGTAGAGGTAATGTTCATCTTATTTCAGTTTTTGTATTGAGATTTATAAAATGTAGAAAGTCACATCTTTTTTTTTAATCCTTAAATAATAGATAAGGTTGGGACAGGAGATTTCAGTACACCTAGCTCATGCTTGGCATATCAGAGGCATAAATGACTGTGTTTTTTTCCTGACAGATGAATAACAATCTAATAGCTAGTGTTTATATATTGCTTATTATAGATCAAGCACTGCTCTAGCTGCCTTTTGTGTATTGTCTCATTTAGCCCTCACAACAATCCTTATAAGTAAAGTTAATTTATAGATAAGAAGCAGATACAGAGAGGTTAAGCACCTTGCCCTAGGATGCATACTAGTGAATAGGGAATCAAGTTTCAGTTGAAGCAGCTGACACACCTCTTTAGAACTATACTACCTCTTAGTAAAGATTATCACTAAGACTATTTTTCTGTTTCAGAAGAAAATTCTGCTGAAGATTAGGAAGAACCTATAGCAGTGGCAATGAATGCTTTATGTGAATTATTTTTATTAGAATTCTTTTAAAGTCACCAGCTTCTCATTTGATGGGAGAGATAGACTGATTTTAAGTGCAATAGCATCTCATTGCTCTGAAACATGGTTAAAATCCAAGAAGTAATGAAAAAAAAAAAAGACCTAAAAGAGGCCGGGCATGGTAGTGCATGCCTATAAGCGGCAACCTGGGAAGCCGCAGCAGGGATCACAGTTCAAGTCCCATCGGGGGCACATAGTGAGACCTAGTTCCAAAAAAATATAGTTGGACGTGGTGGCGTGCACCTGTAATCCCAGCTACCTGGGAAGCTGAGGCTGAGTTGCTTGAGTCTGTGGTAACCCGGGCAACGTGAGCCTGCCATTCCACAGGCAAAAATAGTGAGACCTTGTCTCAAAAAAAAAAAACAAAGACCTGAAAGAGCCAGAATTGATATTCCTAAAACTGTATATTAAGCTTGGGTGCTTTAACTCTGACAGAGCCCCTCAATTTCCTGGCTTAGAGTCTAAGCATTTATCATACCTGTGTTTCTAAAATAGCATAGTTATTCAGTATCCAGGTTAACAGCATTTCAGAAAATAGAATCTTAGGAGAAGAGATTCCTAGAAGCATTCATTCTTTAATTCAGCAGATATTTATTACACACAAACTGCCAAGCACTGTGCTAGGCATAGTCTTGATCCTCAAAGTGTACAATGTAATAGAACAACTAGACAAGTAAACACTTAAGAGTAACAAAGTGTTCCACGGGGAGATGGAAGTCTTCAGGGCACAGTGTGGACACAAAAGAGGGAAGGAAGTGAGCAATTCTGCCTGGAGTGGAAGGACATTGCATGGTTGTTCAAGAAAGATTTCCTTGACAAGTAATCACAATGAGTACAAATATGAGTTGATTTGCCCTGGGCAGACAGAAGACAAGGAATCTGAAAGAGCTGACTACTTAACAATAACAGTTACTCAAAGTTACTTAATAAGTTACTCAGCAGTATGAGGCCATTTGCTATGAGGCCACCAACTGTAAGAACAAATAACCTTACCCAGCATTGTATGTACATCCAGCCCAGTTCAGTAACTTCTCAGAAAAGGGAAGGAACTTCAAAAAGGTTTCTATCAAAATGTTTGAGAACTTGCATAATATCAGTACTTGAAACAGGAGGACCTTGGCTGTCAAGGAAGCTCTGAAAATACAACTGAACTATCCAGTATAATTCTATGCCTTGGACTATATCCTACACATAAAATTTTACTGAATGTTAGTAGTTGTGACAATATTATTGTATTAAATATTCCTTTCTCTCTTATTTTGTTTAGCCTCTACAGCTTTTCTTGCTGATAGCCAGCCTCCAAACCGCAAAGCCCTTGCTGTTTATCCTGTTTGCTTGTTCTATTTTGTCATCAGTTGGATGATTCTCACCTTCACTACTCAGTAAATCAAGAAATGTAAATGAATAGCCAGTGAACTGAAAGCTCATCTGAGAGATGGAATTAATGGGGGCACTTTACCTCTAGCCCTGTTTTTGTCTAATTTCGGAAGTATTTTATAACTGGATATTTGAGGGGATTACAAGGGAGCTGCTTAAAAATGAAACTGGTGTTTGCAAGGCTATACTTTTCTTCTTCATGTTGTTTCTGTAAAATTCATGTGTGTTGTATACCTAACAGTATAATGCCTCCTTAATGCATGAGGGGGGTCACTTTTGAGTGATAACCCATAACTTGAGAAGTACATGGATACATCCTGCAAACTGAATAGAGTTGATTACTACATTTTCAGATTTGAGAATACCAGTTTAGGCATAGCTCAGCTCTGAAACACATTATGGCCGTATGATACTATTAATAAAATATGCCTTTTTTTTCCCCATAAATTAGAATGACTAGTTTGTAGCCATTTTTTTTTTTTACTTTTTGTTTTACTTCTCACGGAACAACTGGATACTTAAAGATTGACATAAGATGATTTGGGTTTCCAAGTGTCACCTTTTCATAGTGGGCTTAATTTTTTCATTAGATGTGTTTTGGGTCAGGAAGTAGTTTATTATCCTTGCTTTAGACTAATTATTTGTAAAGCTAATTAACTCTCCTTTAGACAAGCACTTTTTTTAGTAGATGTTTTCTCCTTGGATTCTCAGCTGTTTTAGTGCACACATGAAGACTTTTCAGGGAACAGTGTCTGGGGCAGGCTAATTCTGAGTTAAACAGGACTTCTTTAAAATAATATGAGCTGTTGTCTTCTATAAATTGGACATCGAAGAACTCTTAATAGACAAAGATTATGAATCAGGCAAAAATATTCCTTGTAAATATTTAAAGATTATCTACAAAGATACATAGTCTTAAAAACATAATTCTCCAATCCCAGGTTAACCAAGTAAACAATACTAGAACAATTGAATTCCTGGAATGTTACTCAGTTACAAAAGCATTACAAAGTTGGTCCCTTCCGTCCTCTGTCCAACATTTTTGGTTTTAGATTTGTAATTATTTAAATTTCCCTTTTAAATTTTGAAAAAAGCTTGTGAAACTCATTCTAAGTTTGAAATCATACCAAATGATCATCTGTGTCAATTGTTGGAAAATTTCCAACTTCATACTACAGTCATCTCTTCCAAAGTTATTTCATTACCTGTCCCAATGATTATAATATACAATTAAATAACCATGCTTCTCAAAGGGGAACTAAGTCTTTACACATTTCATTCAAGCTAAAAGTTTGGCTAGAAATTCCCAAGGCCATGACTTGTGCAGAGGCAGGGGGCAGGATTTGTGTGTGTGCATGAGAGGGGGTTATATATGTATTGAGCTTTAAGGTAACTTGTTCTGTGTATTTCTTGTTCTTGGGTGACTTAGGGAATGATTTTATTTGATTTAAATGAAGGTAGACAAAATGGAGATTTGGTTAATAGTCTGAAAATGAGTGATCAGTCTGAGGGTATAAAAATATTTTCATTAAAATATGCAAGAAGACCTAAATTTCTGGAAGTTGTAGCCCAGGACAAAGCTTTCTCTGATTTGCTGCAGAGGAAAATTGCTATTCTAAGAAAGGAGTACTAAAGGGAAGAGGCCTGCAACAATGGAAACCCTGTTTAGGGCTTGGAAATTCCATGATTCCTGTGAAATCCAAGCATTATGAGCATCATTGCCAAAATGGTACATCACTGCCATGGAGGTTTATTATTTGCTGCCCCTGCTTCCAAGTCTGAGATAAAGTTGTCGTATTCTCTAGCAATAGGGAAAGTGAAGACTGGACTTAATCACTGTTCAGATTATAAAAACTTAATTGATGGAACATAGTTGAATGTACGGTATAGATTTAAAAGTCAGTAATTATCAAGTCTTATGCCTGAGACTTATTACATGAGTTGATAGGCTCTTTTTATTATAGTAGTGTTTTTCTGTTGGCTAAGCTGGGATCACAGGGCATGGGACTGGTAAGAAGTTTGCTTTTTTTATTTATTAATATGTTTTTGTAAAGTATCCCCCAAAATGTAATTAGGAGGCAAACAAACCTATTTTTGAACATTAATTATGTACTTTGTAATCTCTCTGTTTTCTCTATTTGAACTTCCTGTTTATTTCTGGAGATGAAAATGAAAATCTGTCATTTCGAATTCTTGGTTAACATCAAGTCATTGGATTTTCTCTAAAGCCTGTCATAACATGATCAGATGTCCATTGCATGCAGCTGTTTTATTCCAGAATAAGACACTGAAATTGTGATTCCTAATGACTTAATTTCTGAAACAGTTTAAACAAAAATAAATATGTGAATGTCAATCCATGCGTTTAAACTAGAAATAGCTTTCTAGGTTCTGTGTGCTTTTATTAAAACTAAAGAATTTCAAGGGGCTTACTTAGGATGTAGGATGACCAAATAATAATGATGATAATCTTCCTGTTGCTAATAGGTATTATTTATTGTACACTGTGTGCCAGGCACTATTCTATTTTTAAAGCATTTTTATAATAGTTTTATTGAGAGACACTTTACCATAAAATTCATCCTTTTAAAGTGATGTGCAATTGAGTGATTCTTTACGCACATAATTCTGATGCTGTTACCATCTTTTCATCTTAGAGTATTTTCATCATTCCACAAAAAAACCAAATATCTGTTAGCACTTATTCCCATTCCACTTGCTTCCCAGCCTCTGGTAACCATTCATCTTTTTCTGTCCCTTTAGATTTTGCCAGGCCCTATTTTAAAGTTATTTTCATGCATCTCTTCTAATGTTCAACATAACTGCTGTAATTCTCATTTTGTAAGTAGAAAATTGAGGCACAGAAAAGTAAATAAATTTTCCAAGGTCACATAGTAAATTTGTTTAAAATGAGAAAAACACATTAGATGAGAACATGGTAGGATATAATTTTTAATCCCATTGTTTTGCACATGAACTACACCTTTTCCCAGGATATATTCCCTGTTGTTAGCCACTATAACCTACAGTTAACTGGTGATAGATAACTCCTGTTCTTTTTTGAGTATTAAGGTACTACATTAGCAGTCATCTGAGGAAAACGAGCAGTTATACTGTGGGAAAGAGTTAGGTTTGCTGCCTTCACCCTTCTGAGGTCCTTTTCCTTTTCCTTCTACTGCCACCACCACCCACATAGACCCCAGTTTTTTCTCAGTCTTGAGACTCAAAACAACTTTCACCTCTTTTCAGTTCTAGAGAAATGGTTAAGGCATCAAAATTTAACTTGTCTATTCAAGTGTTTATAGTTCAGGGTGCCTCTGTATACTTCTACTACTAGCTACATTCCTAAGCTCTTAGAGCAATAGTGTAAGAGTAAAATACTGTTTTATTTGGATTAAACTAGGTGGGGGAAAGAAATAACAAAATAAAGGCTTTGCCTTAATGAAGCCAGTATTCTTTCCTGGTAGAAGTGGCCACATGCTGCTCTTCTTCATTCTGTTCTCTTTTAGAGCTTTTATGCCCTGTACCATTGCTGCTGGCACTTTCTTAGTTCTCTTTCACACACCATTTTAATCCAGTCTTTCTTATAAATGGTAATACACCCAGGGTAAGAATAAATCTGTAAAATGATTTGTGAATGTTAAATATGCAAATAAACACTGGAAAAGTAGAATTTGTGTGTGCTCTTCTTGTGCTGAAAAGCATAGAATGTGTGTGCTGTTTTTTAGATAAATATCATTTAACAATAGGATACATTCTTATAAATATGGGATTAGGCAATTTCACTGGTGAACATCAGAACATCAGAGGTGAACATCAAAGCGTTATTCTCTAAACAGTACTGCATTTTTCTGGCTGGCATATCAACTCAGGAGGACATCTTGGAAGAGGAGTGACTTCTTACTGCTTCTGTAATGAACTTCAAGCTGTGCTATGGTATCAGTAGACAATAGGAATTTGGGGACCACTGTCATGTGCTCCAACATTAACCCTATGCTCCACGTGACTGTAAGGTGATTAGAAAATATGGAATTGCTGTGTAGGCTTGCACAGGCAGCAAGTTAGAAAGGAAAGTCATATTACCAAGCAAAGAATATACACCATGCACTATGAAAACTGCTGCTTTTTAAGCATTTAACAATAATGTCTCTGATAAACTTCATTGGCTACAATACTGCCACTGCACAAAACTTGCTTTTTAAACATCCCCTTTAGTCACAACAGCCTTTTGAGGTGGATGGTATCATCTTAAAGTTGAGGCCCTAGGAACTCAGGTTAAATAAACTACCCAAAGTGATACTGTGTGGCCAACCAGGATTCATACTCAAGGTTGATTTTTTTTAATTTATATTTTAGTGAAATAACTTTTACTTCTATCCTTGTTCATTTTTGGTCAGTATAGGACTCTATACTGTTCATACTCAGGCTTCATGACTCCATAATCTTTCCTGTATTAGTTTCCTGCCAAGCTAAAACAATACTTACGAGCAGCAGAGAGAGGAAACAGACACATCTAAGACTGCATGTATGAGAGAGGATAGCACTTTGTCCTATGCATAATCACACTGCTTTATGGCACATTTTTCTACCCATCTTTATTTTTTTTTTATTCTGGGAGGTAAGTAAAGCCTCTGCGCTTATTTTGTAGTTAAGGAAATAGGCTCAGAGATGTACTATGCCTCTTGGCTACAGAACCAGATCAGAATTGCAAAGTTACTCACCATCCCTTTCTGACAACTTGAATGTTGACGTTCATTCAATTGAATTGCGAAAATTAAGTTATATAGGATGAGACCAAATTACTGAGGTTAGGTATTGTAAACTAATAAATTATAAGGTTAGGGAAATAGGGTATCTTTAAAAGTCCTGGAGCACTAGAATATCTTGATGAAAGTGATTTCAAAGGAATTCATGAAGAAATGTTGAGATAGTAGAATGGGAGGAGAATAGGGAGAAGAAAGCAGTGCCGGGATATTTCTCCTCTGTGGGTAACCTTCAGGCCTGGAAGAAAGTGTATGCTTCTGAAATGATTGTGGAGGTGCTGAGTTTGGCTATCAAAGTGATTTTATCCTCCAGACAACTGGAACTATGAGTGGACTGTACTGGAAGTTTATGACTAGAAATGTCAATTTGAGATATTAGATGTAATGCATATTATAGTGTCTTAGTTGTTAAAGGGCAGAGCTTTGAGAAAGCAGAAAAATGAGAAGGAAAAAAGCCAAAATTTATGTGCCATGGATTTGCACACTTTATCATCATCTTACACTAACTCTGAGGGAGTTACCCTGAGTTTTACAAAGGAGGAAGCAGTTTGCATTCAGTAAGTGGCAGAACTGAAATGTGAACACAGTTCTCTCTTAACTCCAAGATTCATGCACTGCCTGCTATGCTGTGCTATTTTTTCAAAAAGTTTTGTGCTTTCTGAGATGCATTGATGAATGCCTTGCACACAGTAGGTGTTCAGGGATTGAGTGTTGAATTAGTCGAAAGAAAAGTGGGTAGTAATAGATATTGCATGATGAGTGTGGCTGTGTGATGTGAAATTAGAACTCACAAAATGTATTTAGCTAGGAGGCTTATAAATTGACTTCCTTTGACGGTTCAATATTTTATCACTCTCTGAATCCATATCCTTTGCCATGTGACTTTGTAGTTCCTCTCAGTTAATGGTAGTATCTATTCCCACAACCCTTTTAGGTAGATCCATAATTTGCTTTGCCTAGTAGAATGTGGCAAGAGGAATGGTGTGCCAGTTCTGACCCTGATACTAGAGACTTTGTCTATTTCTATTTGTCTCTCTTGCTTCTCTGCCATCTCTGTGAAAACATTCCTGACTTAGCCTGCTGCTCCTAAGAACAGAGCTCAATCATTCCAGATTACCACACCAACTGGCTGCCTCTTTACCCAACCCAAGTTGCCAGCTCACACAGACTCAGCAAATGCTTACTGTTTTAAGCTATTGAGTCTTGAGTGGTTTGATATGCAATATTTTAGTGGCAATAGATAACTAGACATAAAGGCCATTTGGAGGGAAAATATTTCGAAAAGGTATTAGATGTATGAGATGAAAACACCGAGTTTTGCTTCCTTATTTGTAGTCATGTTAGGTACAGAACATTAGAAATGAAATGAATTTAAAGCATAAATGATTCAGTTTGCTTCTTTTACCAATAAAAAGCTGAGGCCTGGAAAGCAAAAATTGTCCCACACTTCAAAGTGAATGTGAGCAGAGTCTGGAGGATTTCTATTTCAGGGATTATGAATGTAAACATTGTGTGGTGCTTGAGCCCCCAGAATTTGGGATCAAAGATTTCAACTCTTGCCGTGCCAGTCCTCAGTACTGGGGTTGTTGATCTTTGAAAAATATAAAGGTGCTCCCATAAGCTGGCCTTGGACGAAAGAAGTTTGCAAGTATTTTCAAAAAGTTTACAAAGGGGAGGAAGCAGGGCTGTTGTGGCAGCCCAGAGAGAGGAAGATCAAAGCTGAACATCTGGAACTGGGGTTCTGTTTGTTGCTCTGGAGATTACTGATTTTTGGTCAGTGGGAGGTGCCTGGAGCTGAGAGTCGCTGCTGGAGTCTTAAGTGGCTCAAGAGACTTCAGAGGTAGTAGGTAGCTCTCTGAGACAGAAGACAGAAAACAGAGCAGCAGAGGAGCAACAGGAAGGAGGCTGGAAGATGTGTGTCTCAGAGACAAGGCCAGCTTTGAAACGTGTACTTTTGTTTTGGAACTCCTGCTTCAGGCTTGGAGGAGAAAGGAGGTGACCTTCTTTATCCTTTGTCACTTTTTTTATTTTGAAATCCGCTTTGTCTGCCATAAGAATGGCTACCCCTCCCTTTTGGGGGGTCCATTTGCTTGTAGAATTGTTTTCCATCCTTTTACCTTCAATCTGTGCTTATCTTTTGGAATCACGTGTGATTCTTGGAGGCAGCAGAATGTTGGGTTCTGTCTTTTAATCCAGTCTGCAACTCTCTCTTTTGACTGATGAGTTTAGCCCATTGACATTTAGAATAATTATTGATGTTTGAAGTTCTAATATTGGGATCCTGGTGGTAATTTGCGGTTCTGTTTTAATTTCTTATTCTTGTTTTTTTAATTATTCGTTCTTTTTATTCTTCTGCGGGTTTGGCCCACATCCATAAAACGGGCAAACAACAAGTGCTGGCAAGAATGAGGAGAGAAGGGAACACTCTTACACTGCTTGTGGGAATGTAAACTGGTCCAACCTCTATGGATAAAGCTGTGTGGAGGGCCCTCAAATTAATGAAAATGGAACTACCATATGACCCAGCAATTGCTCTCTTGGGAATCTACCCAAAGGAGACCTCAGTGCTTGTACAAAGGGACACCTGTGCTCAGATGTCTATTGCAGCACTATTTATAATTGCAAGGACATGATAGCAACCAAAATGTTCCAAAACAGATGACTAGAGGAAAAACATGTGGTATATATACACAATGGAATATTACTCATCAATTAAAAATGGCAAATTGAATGATTTTATGATAACATGGATGGACTTAGAAGAAATCATATTAGCAGAAACAAGTCAAAAAGAGAAAGACAGAAACCAAATGGTTTCAATATTATATGGGACATGGGAAAGATAAACAAAAACTGAAGAAAAGTCAAAACAAGTCAACAACCAAATTAAACAACACAACTTGGGGAGGGGGGGCAGGGTGGGAATGATCAGGGAGGGGGATCACAAAGATGTGAAATTTATATATAATTTAACAATTTAATAAAAGAAAGTAGGCTAGATCGTTGGACCTAGGTGTCTTGAAAGTTGGGGAGCTTTGCTGAGGACTTAAAGACTAACAGGACCTGGGCCACTCATGGCATCAGTGACTCATTTCTTTTCTCTTTCTCTTTTGTAAATAAATCTTTTTGTTTGCCTTAACATGGTTTGTTTTGCAACTGCTGGGTGTGCAGTTGGGAAAGGACCTGGCAAGGGTAAAGTGCCAGTTTTTTCCTTCTAACTTTAGTTTGCCTGCATTTTCACTGGTTTCAGAAGGAACCATCATAAAACCTAATTTTCTGCATTGCTGGTCCACTGCTGTTTCTATTACATGGGAGAATAGAGTAACTGAAAGTGTGAAAACTAATACAAAACCAACAGACACACCCACACACCCCAAAAACACATGAACACTGAGGGATGAACACAGAGATTAAGATGATAGTTCACGGACTACATGATAGTACACAACCATAGGTATATAATGATGTAATATATATATATATATATATATATATATATATATATATATGTTTGCAGATACACATGTATGTATATGTGTGTTTTCAATAAAAAAAGGAAAAAGTCTTCTGAAGCTTACTGTTTATAGGTTCAAAACATTAACAACAATTTGATAGTTGATAGGATTATTACAAGGTTGAGTGTCTGTCCTGGCTTGGTGGCCCAGGTGCCCGGGTTCTGAGGGCCAGCCTCAAACTCCAGCCTAACATTCCCAAGTGTTTTTTGTTTTTTTGTTTTTGAGACTAGGTCTCGCTATTTTTGCCCGTGGAACCACAGGCTCTCGTTGCCTGGGGTACCATAGACTCAAGCAATCCCCAGCCTCAGCTTTCCAGGTAGCTGGGATTACAGGCGCGCGCCACCACACCCAGCTATTTTTTTGTAACTAGGTCTCACTCTGGGCCCCATGCGGGACTCGAACCACGATCCCTAGCCCCAGCCGCTTCATAGGCTGAAGATTATAGGCACGAGTCACCGTGCCCGGCCCCAAACATTCCCAAGTGTTAACATTCCCAAGCTCCTGTTTCAGGACCACTTGGTCAACAAACCCATCACTGCCCCGCCACTGGTAGCAGCAGCTGCAGGGTCCCTATGATAGGATGCTACAAATATTGTATGAAAAATATATGCATATTTATTTGGTCAGAGTTGATAATGAAGCCTATTGCACTGTGTGTCTTGGTTAATAATGCCAGTCATGGCTCAGTTGAATGGAACATACAAACTCATTAATCTCAAGTATTTGGTCTTGGAAAAAAAACAAAAACCATGCAAACACTTTAAAAAGTAAATACCTTTATTGGGGTGATGCTGGCTTACAACACTTTGTTTTCTAATAGGAGCATAAATTCACATCTCTTCAAATATATGTTATCATATCACACCTACCACTACCTGTAATCCTCCACCACAGTCCATGGGACTCTCTCACTCCTTTGATTTCTTCCCTCTACCCTCCCTTCCTGGTAGCCTCAGTTCTGCAGTCAGATTTCTAGGGTTTGTTTTGGTTTAGTTTTCTCTTTTTTCTCTATATTTCAAATATGAATGAAATCATTTGGTATTTAGCATTTTCCTTCGGACTGACTATTCACTTAGCATAATCACCTCCAGTTCTATCCATGCTGTTCGCAAATGGCAAGGTTTTTTTTTTAAGAGTTGAGCAGTATGTTTTTCAGTGAGCAGATATATGCATATTTAACAGTGAAAAACAAAGGAGCTCATTAGAAAGTGATAGTCTCCAAGGAAAAGGGAACCACATCCCAAAGGAGGTGAAAAAGGCTGTGATTCAGAATATGGTTGGTAGATTTAATTTCATAGAAATCTTTTATGTGATGAGAGGGAGAATAATTAGTTAAATGCATGAGGTATTAAATGTTCACACATTCAACTAGTTGATCTCATTATGTTAGCTACTGAAGATTAAAAATGGCTAAGATACTGGTGGCTGTATATAATGCATATTCTGAAAATCACTAAAGCACCAACTTTAAAAGTGAATTTTATGTAATGTCTATTATATCACAGTTTTAAAAAATACTGCAATACCATCACACACTCACCAGAATAGTTAATATATAAGCACTATAATACTAAATCTTGTGAAGGATGTGATACAACTGAAAATCTCATAAACTGGTAGTAAGTGTAAAATGGTCCAATTTGGCAGTTCCTTTAGACTTAAACATATGTATTTCCTAGGACTCAGTAATTCCCTGTATATGTAAATACTCAAGAAGAATGTAAATATATATGTTCAGATAATGACTTGTACATGAGCAGAGCAAGTACAGCTTCTTTATTCACAACAGCTCCAATCTGAAATAATCCAAACATCCATAACATGGTAATGATTAACTAATTTAGATACAATATCAGACTACCCAGCAATGAAAACAATGAAATTATACATGCAAAGACATGGATGAGTCTATAAAATATTGAGATAGGGACTGGGATCCTGGGAGACATAGCAGGAGGTATAAGAACTGGGACCCCCCCAGGAGGCATATCAAGAGCGAAAAGTCTATAATAAGTGAAATAACAAGTGACATTATCACTGGTTATCTATGTGAGGACATTGGCCCAGGTTGACCAAACAAGAAACTGCACAATCACCACAGTTCATCCCCTCGACCCAAAACATGAGCATAACTGTAAAAAAAAAACCCCAAATTGTTGTCACCGGGGGCAACACGTTCAGGATCCCTGATCCCTCCCGTGTGCATGCTGGGGTCAAGGAGTACTGTTTGCTTTCTATCTGTCCCTGCATAAATCTCTTCAGGCCTGCTCACTCTGGTAGGAGTTGGCTGGTTTCTTTAATCTTTGTGACTTTGGTCCCAGGAGCTGGCCAGTGTCTCTAAATAAACTTCCTTTGCTTGCTTGCTTACTGTTGTTTGCCTGTGGTATTTCAATTATTTGTAGTCAATATGAATGAAAAAGAATTTTACACAGAAGAGTATATGGAATGGAAAGAGAATAACTTTAGGTCAAACAGAGAGCCATGCTGCAGACTTAATTACTAATTGGTAGAAATTGGAGCAAGAACTCAGAAAGTATCTAGAAGGCATGCAATAGAATGTCTTCAAAAAGAAAGTACATTGGCTTTAATAGATATATATTTGGAAACTGAATGATCTTTGTGATATGATGAAGCAGATGTGGTAGCATTTTTCCTCATTAGCTGATTATTCTAATGGATCATAGTAAGTGATCACTTGCAGTGTTAATTGATCACTTGTCAATGATAAATTCTAAGAGAGTAAAACTAAGTTTATCGGGGTCAAGAAAACATTCTAAGTCCTCCCCTACTTTACTACAAAAAAGGAAGCATGTAGCACTGAGGGGCAAGGTATCCAGGGGAACACAGTCTTAGGTGAAGTTGATGCCATGAAGAGATAGAAAGAAACTAAGGCTTTGATGTCATCATGGAGTCACTGAATGAACCAATCTTTCAACACTCTTCCTTCTAGATTTCATCTTAACTTTCTCTTATGTAAGCTAAAGTAGTTCCTCGTTGTTTAAATAAATTTGAGATCAACTCTTTGTTGCTTGGACTCCAAAGCATCTTATCTGATAAAGATAGCATATGTTACTTTTATTGAAAATAAAATAAATGAGTAACTTAGGGGGGGGGGGGAAATACTAAAAAGTCACATGATATGAAATAGTTCATGGAGAGTAATAAAAGAATCTATTTGATCTTTATGATTAGAACATTGTTCAAATGGCACAACTTTAAAAGCATACAATTAGATTTCCTTCTCTATGGACTCAACTATAAACTTGATTTTGCAGTAAATAATAATTATATCATCCCAATAGTGTAAATGTTATTGATTTTAGTATTTCGTGATAAACATGTAAACAAAGCTAAACAAAGCAGCGTAATTACAAAGAAAATAATGTAAGATTCGTTAATCTAGAGAGTTATGGAATTTTTTTCTCACATAGGTTCTAAAGGCACAGGGGACATAGGGCCTGAAGAAAACTGAGGGATTCGAGTGATTTGGTGTAAAGGTAATCAAGAGATAATGTTTAAGGTGAGGAGTGCAGGTTTCAATACTGACTCCACCACCTATTTGCTTTGTGAGCTTGAACAAATTGATTAAATCTTTCTGTGTCTTAATTTCTTTGTAAAATGAGGAAAATAATAATAATATCTATATCATGATGTTGCTCTTAGGGTTAGGTAAGCTAATATGTAAAGGGTTTAACAGAATATCTTTCAAGTAATGCTTTCAATAAATACAGCAGTTGTTGCTGTTATCTAGTACTTTACTTTTGTTTTTTTTGATTGTTTTTTAAAATTAAAAAAAATTATATATAAATTTCACATCATTGTAATCCCAGGGATTCACCCCCCCACCCTCTCCACTATTCCTCCCCTTTTCCCCCTGCCTGAAGTTGTGTGCTTCAGTTTGGTGCTTAGCTTGTTTTCACTTTTCCTCATGGCTTTTGCTTATTTTTTCCCTATATCCCATATTTTAGTGAGACCATTTGGTTTCAGTACACCTAGCTCATGCTTGGCATATCAGAGGCTTTGGTGGATGGAGAAAGACTGTGAGAAATTAAATTTTTGCAAGGTCACTCAGACATGACTGGCAGAGTTGGGATCTGAACTCCTGAGTCCAAATTTTTTGACATTATGTCACTGCCTACATTTGAACTCAGTAGAAAGACTTTTAAATAACTCGTTTGTCTATAAGATAGGATGAAAGTGAAACTGGGAATCTTGGGAAGGACAGATTGATTCCACTGGGAGGGATATGGAAATGTTTCACAGGAGGTTATTTTGGGGTTAAACTTAAGGCTTAAAGGAAGAGTTTTCAGTATGACAAGGGGGGAAGGACATTCCAGGCATGCCTAGCAGGGGGAACTCAGAGAGGAAGCGTCAGAGGCAGTTGAGTAGTGGTAAGTTGGGGGAAGGGCTAGTTTTTAACGTGCCTGGAATGTGGGGTTTGAAGAGAGAGGAGCTAGAGGTGGAGGAGCAAACTGATTGGAGTCTGTCAGTTCATGAACCTAATTGAGATTTTCATCTATCTGTGGTGAAATGAGGAAAACATTAGAGATGATGTACTACAAGTGTTTAGAATGCTAAATTAATTCAGCTCAAAGGATTGTTCTTTGGAGATTTTTGTGTCCTTCTTTTGGGGGTGGGGAATCAGATGATCTTTTTATTTATTTATTTATTTTCATTTATATGTAAATTTTACATCTTTGCAATCCCAGGGATTTGCCCCCCCTTCCCCCCTCCCCCTTTCCTTTCTGTCCATTGTTGTGTGCTTCAGTTTGGTGCTCAGCCTGTTTTGTCTTTTCCTCATGGCTTTTATTTATTTATTTATTTATTTATTTATTTTTCTTCAGTATGTCCCATATATTAGTGAGACCATTTGATTTCTGTCTTTCTCTTTTTGACTTGTTTCTGCTAGTATGATTTCTTCTAAGTACATCCATGTTGTCAAGAAGTCGTCTAATTTGTCATTCTTAATTGATGAGTAGTATTCCATTGTGTATAAATACCACATTTTTTTCAACCAGTCGTCTCTTTTGGGACATTTGGGTTGCTTCCATGTCCTTGCAATTATAAATAGTGCTGCGGTAAACATCCAGGCACAGGTGTCCCTTTGTACCCACTTTGAGGTCTCTTTTGGGTAGATTCCCAAGAGAGCAATTGCTGGATCAAATGGTAGATCCATTTTTATTAATCTGAGGGTCCTCCACACAGCTTTCCATAGAGGTTGGACCAGTTTACACTCCCACCAGCAATGTAAGAGTGTTCCTTTCTCTCCACATCCTCACCAGCACTTGTTATTACTTGTTCTTTGAATGTGGGCCATTCTTACTGGTGTAAGATGGTATCTCATTGTGGTTTTGATTTGCATTTCCCTTATTGCTAGTGATAATGAACAATTTTTCATGTGTCTGTTGGCCATTAGTACCTCCTCTTTGGAGAAGTGTCTTTTTAGTTCTTCTCCCCATTTTTTGATTGGGCCTTTTATTTTGCTTTTGTTTAGTTGTATGAGTTCTTTGTGGATCTTCGTTATTAAACCCTTATCACTATTGTGGAGGGCAAAAATTTTTTCCCATTCGGTTGGGCTTCTTTTAATTTTTTTTTCGTTGTTTCTTTTGCTGTACAGAAGCTTTTTAGTTTGATATAGTCCCATCTGTTTATGTTTTCCTCTATATTTTTGCCATCTGTAGATGTTTCTAGAAAGGGATTTCTGAATTGTAATTCCTGAAGGGTTTTACCCAAGTTTTCCTCTATGTATATTATGATTTCAGGTCTGACCTCTAAGTCTCTTAACCATTTTGAGTTGATTTTTGTACACGGATTAAGGGAGTTTTCTTGGTCCATTTTTTTGCATGTCTTAGTCCAGTTTTCCCAGCACCATTTATTGAAGAGGCTATCTTTGTTCCAAGGTAGCTTTTTCACACCTTTGTCAAAAATTAGTTGACTATATATATGTGGTTTTATTTAGGACTCTCAATTCTGTTCCATTGGTCTGACTGTCTGTTTTTGTACCAATACCATGCTGTTTTAATTATTATGTCTTTGTAGTATAGTTTGAAGTTTGGAATTGTAATACCTCCATTTTCTTTTTTTCTGGTCAGGAGGCTTTTTGATATACAGGGTCTTTTATTATTGCATATGAATTTCATTAATTTTTGTTCTATCTCTTTAAAAAATGTCATTGGGATTTTTATTGGGTTTGCATTGAATCTGTAGATTGCCTTTGGTAAGATGGCCATTTTGATGATATTTATCCTTCCAATCCATGAGCAGGGAATGTCTTTCCATTTCCTTATGTCTTCTTCTATCTCTTTTAGTAGTGTTCTAAAGTTTTCTTTGTAGAGTTCTTTCACGTTTTTTGTTAGGTTTATACCCAGGTATTTTATTTTTTTTTGGTGCAATTGTAAATGGGATGGTTTTTCAAATTTCTTCTTCTTTTTGACTTTTTGTATATAGGAAAGCTTCCGACTTCTGTGTTTTGATCTTGTATCCAGCTACCTTACTGAACTGGTTTATTATTTCAAGCAATCTTTCTGTGGATTTTTTGGGGTCATCTATGTAGAGAATCATGTCATCTGCATATAATGATAGCTTCGGTTCCTCTTTACCTATTTGCATCCCTTTTATGCCTTTCTCTTGCCTTATATCCCTAGCTAGAACTTCCAGTACAACGTGAAAGAGTAATGGGGAGAGTGGGCATCCTTGCCTGGTTCCGGATCTCAACTGGAATGCTTTTAGTTTTTCCCCATTTAGCATAATGTTTGCCGTAGGTTTGTCATAGATGGCTTTTATTATGTTGAGGTATGTTCCTTTAATTCCTAATTTTTCAAGGGCTTTTATCATAAATGGATGCTGGACTTTGTCGAATGCTTTCTCTGCATCTATTGATATTATCATGTGGTTTTTATTTTTCTCTTTGTTGATGTGGTGTATTATATTAATTGATTTCTGGATGTTGAACCATCCTTGTGCCCCTGGGATAAATCCCACTTGATCATGGTGAATAGTGTTTTTTATGCATTGTTGGATTCGGTTTGCCAGGATTTTGTTTAAAATTTTTGCATCTGTGTTCATTAAGGAAATTGGCCTATAGTTTTCTTTCTTGGAGCTGTCCTTATTTGGTTTTGGTATGAGTGTGATGTTTGCTTCATAGAATGTGTTCGGCAGTTTTCCTTCTTTTTCTATTTTTTGGAATAGTTTTAGTAGCACAGGCATTACATCATCTTTGAATGTCTGGTAGAACTCGTTTGTGAAGCCATTTGGTCCTGGGCTGTTGTTTTTTGGTAGAGTTTTGATGACTTCTTCAATTTCACTGCTTGTGATTGGTTTATTTAAGCTCTCTATTTCTTCCTTGTTTAATTTTGGAGAGTTGTATCTTTCTAAGATATCCATCTCATCCAGATTGTTGTATTTTTTTCCATATAGTTGTTCATAATAATCTCTTATTATCCTTTGGATTTCTTTAGTGTCGCTTGTAATTTCTCCTCTTTCATTTATGATTCTGTTTATTTGAATTCTCTCTTTCTTCCTTTGTGAGTTTTGCAAGGGGCTTGTCAATTTTATTTATTTTTTCAAAGAACCAGCTTTTAGTTTTGTTGATTTTCTGGATAGTCTTTTCGGTTTCTAGATTATTTATTTCTTCTTTTATTTTTGTTATTTCTTGTCTTTTGCTGGGTTTTGGATTTTTTTGTTGCTCTTTTTCTAGTTTTTCAAGTTGGTGGATTAGGTTGTTTTTTTGGTTATTTTCTTGGTTTTTCATATGGGCCTGTATTGCTATGAGTCTTCCTCTTAGATATGCTTTTGCTGCATCCCAAACATTTTGGAATGCTGTGTCTTCTTTGTCGTTTGTTTCAAAGTAAGTTTTTATTTCATCTTTAATTTCTTCAATTACCCATTCTTCCTTTATTAGCATGTTGTTCGGTCTCCATGTGTTAGATGTTCTTCTTTCTTTCTTTTCATTATTGATTTCTAGTTTAATACCCTTATGGTCTGAGAAAAAGGTTGGTATTATTTTAATCTTTGTGTATTTACTCATGTTTGTCTTGTGGCCTTGTATGTGGTCAATTTTAGAAAATGATCCCTGTGAATTCGAGAAGAAGGTGTATTCTTTTCCTTGTGGGTGTAGCGTCCTGTAGATGTCTATGAGGTCCATTTTGTCTAGGTCTTCATTTAAGGCTTTTGTGTCCTTGTGTAGCTTTTGTTTTTTTGATCTGTCCTTTGTTGAGAGTGGTGTGTTAAAGTCTCCTACTACATATGTGTTTTCATCTATATTTGTTTTCAGTTCTCTTAGTAGCTGTCTTATGAATCTTGGTGCTCCCTCATTTGGTGAGTATATTTGATAATTGCTATGTCTTTTTGGTTGGTTGACCCTTGAACCATTAGATAGTGACCTTCTTTATCCTTTGTTACTTTTTTTTATTTTGAAATCTGCTCTATCTGCTATCAAAATGGCTACTCCTGCTTTTTTTGGGGGGGCATTGGCTTGTATGATCGTTTTCCATCCTTTCACCTTCAATCTATGCTTGTCTTTTGGGATCAAATGTATTTCTTGGAGGCAACAAAATGTTGGGTTCTGTCTTTTAATCCAGTCTGCCACTCTATGTCTTTTAATTGCTGAGTTTAGCCTGTTGATATTTAGGGTAATTATTGATGTTTGAGGGCCTAACATTGGGTTTCTGGTGGTCATTGGCGGTTCTGTTTTAGTTTGTTCTTTTTTTTTTATTTTCTATTTTTCATTCTTTTATTCTTCTATTGGTTTTGATCTTAGGGCTTCTTGGAGGAGTTCTTGGAGAGGGGGTTTGGTGGTAGCAAATTTCTGGAGGCTTTGTTTGTCTGAGAAGGTTCTAATTTTTCCTTCAAAAAGGAAGGACAACTTTGCTGGGTAGAGTATTCTTGGTTGGCATTTTTTGTCTTGGAGTGTTTTGATGGTGTGGCCCCATTCTCTCCTTGCTTTCAGTGTCTCTTCTGAGAAATCTGAAGTCAGTCTGATTGGTTTTCCTTTGTAGGTTATCTGTTTCCTTTCTCTTGTTATTCTCATAATTTTTTCTTTATCTTTGGCTCTTGAAAGTTTTACTATGATGTGTCTTGCTGTGTTTCTTCTTTCATTAAAGTAGTTTGGTGTCCTTTTTGCTTCCTGTATATCTATTTTCATTT